>CM035410.1:162475513-162695513 GCA_020310875.1 Ceratopteris richardii
GTTTTCTTTTCCTACTAAGTATTTAATATCAAAATCATATTCACTTAGCAATAGGATCCATCGTTTTTGTCTATTGTTAAGTAAAGGTTGAGTAAATATGTATTTAAGGCTCTGATGATCTGTTCTTAATTCAAACTTACTCCTAGCAATAAGTGTCTCCAATGGTTTAAGTGCATGAACAACTGCAAGCATTTCTAAGTCATGTGTTGTATATTTAGTTCATGTTTCCTTAATTTCCTTGACTCATAAGCCACTACCCTCCTTCTTGTGAAGGAACGCATCCGATTTGGCTTCCACTAGCATCACATGCAACAATAAAAGGCTTCCCTAACTCAGGTATCTTAGCACACAATTTTTGATAACTTTCTGTTTTAATTCGTCAAACGCCTTTTGACACTCATCGTTCATGTGAAATCTCTATTTTTCTTTGTCCAATTCTGTAAGAGGATTTGCAATTCGAGAAAACTCCTAATGTGTGCCCTCTCATATTGTGCCAAACCAAGGAAGCTTCTCACATCCCTCACACATTTGGGTGTAGGCCAGTCAACTATGCTTTTAACTTTCTCAGGATCTATATGAATCCCTTCCTTAGAAACAACTCTCCCCAAATAAGTCACTTCCCCTTTTGCAAAAAAAACATTTACTCATCTTACCATATAGTTTATGCTCTCTTAGTTTTGTAAAGTCTTCCTGAGATGCAATGCATGTTCATCATCATCCTTTGAATACACAAAAATATCGTCAAGAAAAACTAATATAATTCATCGAGATATTCATGAAACACATTATTCATCAAACACATAAATGTTTGCAGGAGCATTTGTTAATCCAAAACGCAAAACTGTGAACTCGTAATGACCATATCGTGTTCTAAAAGCGGTTTTGGGTAATGTCCTCAGACTTTACTCTAATTTGATGATATCCCGATCTTAAGTCAATTTTAGTGAATATTGTGGCACCACTCAATTGACTCACCAGTTCATCTATGTGTGGCAGTGGATACTTGTTCTTAATGGTTTTCTTGTTCAATCACCTATAGTCAATACAAAGTCTGTATGAACCATCTTTCTTTTCTGAAACAAAACAGGTGCTCCCCAAGGTGAAACACTAGGTCTTATCAACTTCTTCTTCAATAGATCATCCAATTGGAGCTTCAACTCTTTCAATTCATCAATATTGAACCTATAAGGTGCTCTAGAATAAGGCTCACTTCCTGGATAAAGGTCTATAGCATGGTCCAATTTTCCTAGGAGGAGGCATGCCCGGTAGATCATCAGGAAATACATCTGCGTACTCATCTAAAAGTTTCTTTAACATATTCCGGTATTTCCTCTTCTTTCTTCTTCTCCTGAAGGTCATGCACATAAACCAAATATGTCTCACAACCCTGTCGAATACCCCTAATCAACTTTATTGCAGATATAGGAGAAGAACTTGAATTACACTTGCATGCAAGACGATGTTCCTTCCCTTCTATTTTCAAAGTAAGGATCCCGCTTTCACAATCAATCACGACACTGTTATGAACTAACCAGTCCATTCCGATGATTACATCACATTCTCTCATTTCAATTACATGGAAGGTACCCAAAAACTTATGTTCTCCTAACATAAAATCAAGATTCTCAATACAGCCTCGAGTATAGTGTATCCTACCATTAGCCATCTGTACAGGTCTTTCAGTCTGCATCTCAATATGCAACCCTAAAGCTTCTGCCATCTTAAGTGAAAGGAAACAATTTGTACTACCCTAATCAATCAAGAAACTAACCTTACGTGAGGATATGTCCCCCATAATCCTAATCACCGATGCCCTTGAATGAGAAGAAGTTTTCATGCATTGAAGTCTAGGGCTAGAACACTTACCTTGATCATCCGCTTCCTCAATTGTCAAGTTTTCTTCTTGTAGATGAGCTATCTTCGCTTGCATAGAACGGTTGATGGCCTTGTTTGGACATTCAAAAGTGCGATGTCCTTGTTCTCCACATCGAAAACAAAGTCCCAGCCTCTTAGCCCGCTCTAGGAAATCAGAATCACGTTGCCAGTGCATAACTTCTTGCTTCTTAGGTGTATCCGTTTGCTTCGGCTTTGGCCTTCCTCCTTGACCGTTAATAGAGTTAGTCGATCTCTGTCCATTTTGATTTATTGAAATAGGTCTTGGGGGTCGATGTCCTGTTGAGATAAACCTTGATTTGAATGCCTTTTTCGTGGTAAACTTCTCCATCTTCTCAAAGTTTTCTGCTTTTGCAACCGCATCAAGAAAATCTACACATCCGGACCCCTTTACTTGATAGCGAAGCTCTTCCCGCAAACCCTCAATAAACTTGCTTTTCAGCGCATCTCCAGAAACTTCTAGTGCATACTTATGTAAACGCAAAAATTTCTCCTTATATTCTTCAACAGACAAGTTATATCTATCATCCTCATGCTGCTTGAAAGAGTAGAATTCCATTTTCTTTTCCATCCGATAATGTGGAGAACAATAACGATTCTCTGCTTGCTCTCAAAATTCTTTCCAGAGGATCGGACCTTCACGTGTTCTTGTCTGTATATAAGATTTCCACCACAGTTTTGCGACTCCTCGCAGATGCAGAATTGCCACCTTTGCTTTTGATTCCTCACTAAATACGTGCAGGTCAAAGAAATCTTCAAGTTCCTCAATCCATGCTTCAAGATCCTCTCCAGTTTTCTTCTCACCATCAAATTCATTTAATTTTGCTCTTTTGAACACTTGCTTGAGTGCAGATTCACCTGCATCATCGTCCTCTTCAGGTTCACGTTGCCGTCTAGCTCTACGTGCATTTGATGTGCCCGCACCATTACCACCTTCAGCATTGAGGTGCATGAAAGCATTTGCAGTAGCCTCTTTTTGTTTGTTGGATCTTTCTTTATGTAATTCTGCATTCAATCTACGGATAAGCTCCTCTTGTTCTTCTATCTTCTTCTTCAAAGCCTGCATCTTGTCCCGGAATCCAACTCTGCTCTGATACCACTTGTAACAAGTCTCCTAAACTTGAGTCACAATCTCACACAGAATAATGGGTTTCGACACCACAAGATATAAAGAAGGCAAACAAAGTATACGCAGAACAAGAAGAGAGAGAATTTTATTATCTATGCAGATTTACAAGTAGTTCTGATCTGCGTTACAAAATCTATCAGATTGCTTCAATGTGAAGCCTCATCCACCCGACCACCCCCGAGCTGATCTCAATCCCAATCTCAATCACAATCACAATCTCAATCCCAATCTCAATCACAATCACAATCTCAATCTCAATCTCACTCTAAATCTCAATCGCAATTCCAGAAGCCGAAAAACGATCGTAATGACTGTACGACCATCATCCTTTTCTATCTCTCAGTCTTCGTCTTTTTGGGATCTCCGCCTCTCGCCAGCGCACGACCAATCACGCCTTCCTAGACCCGCACTTTTAGAATCTGCATGCTCCAAGATAGCGTCTTTTCGCATGTCTCATGCAAGACTTCCGGACCACCCATGCATCTACTTTTCATGTCCACCATCAAGAATCGTACCTGCAAAAATAGAGGTAATCCCTGCAACGCACTCACACACACGTCAATCACCCAAAAATAACCCATATACCCATGTGCGTTTTCTAAATCCGCGAACATGAATAAGATGAATGAATGAAGGCTTCTCTTTTTTTTCTTTTTTTTAAGTGTTGGAAAACAGCACTTTTCAAAACCCTGTAACTCAAAAACAGTGAGGAATCAGCATGAGCTTGTGAGCGACAAAAATATTCAGTTCTTAAATCTGTACAATAATGTGAGAGACGCCTCAGGTCCAAATCTGCTTCCAGATATCACTTTTGGGCCCTGCAAAATCGAAAATTCTAGAGAGAGATGAAAAAACATGAAAAATCTCTTCATTAACCTATCTTCATGGAACCAAATGAGACATAAAACATAGGAACTACAAAAAATTCAATCAGGTAAAGTTTTTCTACTAAGAATACTCTACCTTTCTCTCATACAACACTTTTTCAGATTCCTTCATCTTCATGCTCGAAATTAACATACAAATTTCATGCGAAAACTTTCTAGAGAGAGAATGTAAAAACTGATTGCTACAAAATTTTGCAGACATGATCAAAATATCCTAAACATAAAATTTCATTATTACCTACACATCTTTTTTTATTTCCAGGTGGAAAATCAACGTGGCATCTTACAATTCTCCCCCTCTTTAAAGAACTCTGTCCTCAGAGTTGGAAAGAAGGATAATGTTCCATAAACTCATCTAAACCAACCCATGTTGAATCTTCAATAGGATATGCAAACCACTTTACTAAAATTTCCACTATTTCGCGATTCCTAAGATGTCTAACTCTCCTATCCAATATAACTTCTGGTTCAAGTTCAAAAGTGGCATCTTCCTTCAACTTAGATTTGTCCTGCAAAACATGATCAACATTAGGAACATACTTTTTAAGTAATCCAACATGGAATACTGGATGAATTTTCAAAGTATTAGGTAGGTCAAGTAAATATGCAACATAACCAATTTTCTTTAAGATTTTGAAAGGACCAGCATAACGAGGAGACAATCGACGATCTTTGCCTAAAACCAGATTTGATTTAGAAGGACTCACTCTCAAAAAAACCAGATCATTTGTTCTAAATTCCAAGGGCCTCTTTTTGAGATCATGATATAATTTCTGACGTTTCTGTGCATCTTTCATGTTTTTCCTTACCTTATTTATCTCCAAATCCATGTTTTCAAGCATCTATTTGGATATTTCAACCTGATTCTCTGAATTAAAAAGTGAATGCGGCAGTAAGCAATTATAACCATACATTGCTTCAAAAGGTGTCATCTTAATAGAGGAATGCCATGCACTATTATATGCATACTCAACCAAGGGCAAATATTCAGTCCAATTGTTTTGCTTATCATTCACATACATGCGTAACATATCCTCAAGCACCCTGTTAACCCTCTCGGTCTCACCATGGGTTTGAGGATGAAATGCAGTACTCATGCGTAATTCTGTTCCTATGGATTGAAATGTTGCTTTCCAAAAATTAGATGTGAACCTTGCATCCCTATCAGAAATTATACTTTTGGGTATACCATGTAACCTAAAAATTTCTTTTATGAAAAGTTTAGCAACATGCAAAGCTGTATCAGTTTTCCTCATGGGAAGAAAATGTGCCATCTTTGTAAGACGGTCCACGACAACAAAGATGGTATCATGCCCACTTCTGATCACACGCAACTTTGTTATGAAATCCATAGAGATGGATTCCCATTTTTGATCAGGCACATCTAATGGTTGTAACATGCCAGGACTCCTTTTAAATTCGGCCTTAACCTGTTGACATTTCAGACATTCTTCGACATACCTCTTAATATCATATTTCATACGTGGAAAGTAATATGAAGCTTTCACTTTTGCATAAGTTCTAGAAAAACCAGGGTGTGCAGAGAAAGGTGCATCATGACAGTCATGCAGGATCTTTTCTTTCAAAACAGATTCTGAAGAAATACATAAACGAGAATTACAATACAAATCATTATTTCTCAAATGAAATTTTCCCTGAAACATAGAACCTGGATTCATACCCAAAAATTCCAAGATTGCTGCATAAAATAAATCTTCTTTTAATTCTTTTCCAATATCAAAATCAAAGGATAAAATAGAAATTGAACTGCATAGGGGTTTACGACTCAAAGCATCGGCCACCTTGTTTTCTTTTCCTACTAAGTATTTAATATCAAAATCATATTCACTTAGCAATAGGATCCATCGTTTTTGTCTATTGTTAAGTAAAGGTTGAGTAAATATGTATTTAAGGCTCTGATGATCTGTTCTTAATTCAAACTTTACTCCTAGCAATAAGTGTCTCCAATGTTTAAGTGCATGAACAACTGCAAGCATTTCTAAGTCATGTGTTGTATAATTTAGTTCATGTTTCCTTAATTTCCTTGACTCATAAGCCACTACCCTCCCTTCTTGTGAAGGAACGCATCCGATTTGGCTTCCACTAGCATCACATGCAACAATAAAAGGCTTCCCTAACTCAGGTATCTTTAGCACACAATTTTTGATAACTTTCTGTTTTAATTCGTCAAACGCCTTTTGACACTCATCGTTCCATGTGAAATCTCTATTTTTCTTTGTCAATTCTGTAAGAGGATTTGCAATTCGAGAAAACTCCCTAATGTGTGCCCTCTCATATTGTGCCAAACCAAGGAAGCTTCTCACATCCCTCACACATTTGGGTGTAGGCCAGTCAACTATGCTTTTAACTTTCTCAGGATCTATATGAATCCCTTCCTTAGAAACAACTCTCCCCAAATAAGTCACTTCCCCTTTTGCAAAAAAACATTTACTCATCTTACCATATAGTTTATGCTCTCTTAGTTTTTGTAAAGTCTTCCTGAGATGCAATGCATGTTCATCATCATCCTTTGAATACACAAGAATATCGTCAAGAAAAACTAATATAAATTCATCGAGATATTCATGAAACACATTATTCATCAAACACATAAATGTTGCAGGAGCATTTGTTAATCCAAAACGCAAAACTGTGAACTCGTAATGATCATATCGTGTTCTAAAAGCGGTTTTGGGTAATGTCCTCAGACTTTACTCTAATTTGATGATATCCCGATCTTAAGTCAATTTTAGTGAATACTGTGGCACCACTCAATTGACTCACCAGTTCATCTATGTGTGGCAGTGGATACTTGTTCTTAATGGTTTTCTTGTTCAATCCCCTATAGTCAATACAAAGTCTGTATGAACCATCTTTCTTTTTCTGAAACAAAACAGGTGCTCCCCAAGGTGAAACACTAGGTCTTATCAACTTCTTCTTCAATAGATCATCCAATTGGAGCTTCAACTCTTTCAATTCATCAATATTGAACCTATAAGGTGCTCTAGAATAAGGCTCACTTCCTGGATAAAGGTCTATAGCATGGTCAATTTTCCTAGGAGGAGGCATGCCCGGTAGATCATCAGGAAATACATCTGCGTACTCATCTAAAAGTTTTTTTAACATATTCCGGTATTTCCTCTTCTTTCTTCTTCTCCTGAAGGTCATGCACATAAACCAAATATGTCTCACAACCCTGTCGAATACCCCTAATCAACTTTATTGCAGATATAGGAGAAGAACTTGAATTACACTTGCCTGCAAGACGATGTTCCTTCCCTTCTATTTTCAAAGTAAGGATCCCGCTTTCACAATCAATCACGACACTGTTATGAACTAACCAGTCCATTCCGATGATTACATCACATTCTCTCATTTCAATTACATGGAAGGTACCCAAAAACTTATGTTCTCCTAACATAAAATCAAGATTCTCAATACAGCCTCGAGTATAGTGTATCCTACCATTAGCCATCTGTACAGGTCTTTCAGTCTGCATCTCAATATGCAACCCTAAAGCTTCTGCCATCTTAAGTGAAAGGAAACAATTTGTACTACCCGAATCAATCAAGAAACTAACCTTACGTGAGGATATGTCCCCCATAATCCTAATCACCGATGCCCTTGAATGAGAAGAAGTTTTCATGCATTGAAGTCTAGGGCTAGAACACTTACCTTGATCATCCGCTTCCTCAATTGTCAAGTTTTCTTCTTGTAGATGAGCTATCTTCGCTTGCATAGAACGGTTGATGGCCTTGTTTGGACATTCAAAAGTGCGATGTCCTTGTTCTCCACATCGAAAACAAAGTCCCAGCCTCTTAGCCCGCTCCAGGAAATCAGAATCACGTTGCCAGTGCATAACTTCTTGCTTCTTAGGTGTATCCGTTTGCTTCGGCTTTGGCCTTCCTCCTTGACCGTTAATAGAGTTAGTCGATCTCTGTCCATTTTGATTTATTGAAATAGGTCTTGGGGGTCGATGTCCTGTTGAGATAAACCTTGATTTGAATGCCTTTTTCGTGGTAAACTTCTCCATCTTCTCAAAGTTTTCTGCTTTTGCAACCGCATCAAGAAAATCTACACATCCGGACCCCTTTACTTGATAGCGAAGCTCTTCCCGCAAACCCTCAATAAACTTGCTTTTCAGCGCATCTCTAGAAACTTCTAGTGCATACTTATGTAAACGCAAAAATTTCTCGTTATATTCTTCAACAGACAAGTTATATCTATCATCCTCATGCTGCTTGAAAGAGTAGAATTCCATTTTCTTTTCCATCCGATAATGTGGAGAACAATAACGATTCTCTGCTTGCTCTCAAAATTCTTTCCAGAGGATCGGACCTTCACGTGTTCTTGTCTGTATATAAGGTTTCCACCACAGTTTTGCGACTCCTCGCAGATGCAGAATTGCCACCTTTGCTTTTGATTCCTCACTAAATACGCGCAGGTCAAAGAAATCTTCAAGTTCCTCAATCCATGCTTCAAGATCCTCTCCAGTTTTCTTCTCACCATCAAATTCATTTAATTTTGCTCTTTTGAACACTTGCTTGAGTGCAGATTCACCTGCATCATCGTCCTCTTCAGGTTCACGTTGCCATCTAGCTCTACGTGCATTTGATGTGCCCGCACCATTACCACCTTCAGCATTGAGGTGCATGAAAGCATTTGCAGTAGCCTCTTTTTGTTTGTTGGATCTTTCTTTATGTAATTCTGCATTCAATCTACGGATAAGCTCCTCTTCTTCTTCTATCTTCTTCTTCAAAGCCTGCATCTTGTCCCGGAATCCAACTCTACTCTGATACCACTTGTAACAAGTCTCCTAAACTTGAGTCACAATCTCACATAGAATAATGGGTTTCGACACCACAAGATATAAAGAAGGCAAACAGAGTATACGCAGAACAAGAAGAGAGAGAATTTTATTATCTGTGCAGATTTACAAGTAGTTCTGATCTGCGTTACAAAATCTATCAGATTGCTTCAATGTGAAGCCTCATCCACCCGACCACCCCCGAGCTGATCTCAATCCCAATCTCAATCACAATCACAATCTCACTCCCAATCTCAATCACAATCACAATCTCAATCTCAATCTCAATCTAAATCTCAATCACAATTCCAGAAGCCGAAAAACGATCGTAATGACTATACGACCATCATCCTTTTCTATCTCTCAGTCTTCGTCTTTTTGGGATCTCCGCCTCTCGCCAGTGCAGGACCAATCACGCCTTCCTAGACCCGCACTTTTAGAATCTGCATGCTCCAAGATAGCGTCTTTTCGCATGTCTCATGCAAGACTTCCGGACCACCCATGCATCTACTTTTCATGTCCACCATCAAGAATCGTACCTGCAAAAATAGAGGTAATCCCTGCAACGCACTCACACACACGTCAATCACCCAAAAATAACCCATATACCCATGTGCGTTTTCTAAATCCGCGAACATGAATAAGATGAATGAATGAAGGCTTCTCTTTTTTTTTTTTTTTTCTAAGTGTTGGAAAACAGCACTTTTCAAAACCCTGTAACTCAAAAACAGTGAGGAATCAGCTTGAGCTTGTGAGAGACAAAAATATTCAGTTCTTAAATCTGTACAATAATGTGAGAGACGCCTCAGGTCCAAATCTGCTTCCAGATATCACTTTTGGGCCCTGCAAAATCGAAAATTCTAGAGAGAGATGAAAAAACATGAAAAATCTCTTCATTAACCTATCTTCATGGAACCAAATGAGACATAAAACATAGGAACTACAAAAAATTCAATCAGGTAAAGTTTTTCTACTAAGAATACTCTACCTTTCTCTCATACAACACTTTTTCAGATTCCTTCATCTTCATGCTCGAAATTAACATACAAATTTCATGCGAAAACTTTCTAGAGAGAGAATGTAAAAACTGATTGCTACAAAATTTTGCAGACATGATCAAAATATCCTAAACATAAAATTTCATTATTACCTACACATCTTTTTTTTTTTCCAGGTGGAAAATCAACGTGGCATCTTACAATTCTCCCCCTCTTTAAAGAACTCTGTCCTCAGAGTTGGAAAGAAGGATAATGTTCCATAAACTCATCTAAACCAACCCATGTTGAATCTTCAATAGGATATGCAAACCACTTTACTAAAATTTCCACTATTTCGCGATTCCTAAGATGTCTAACTCTCCTATCCAATATAACTTCTGGTTCAAGTTCAAAAGTGGCATCTTCCTTCAACTTAGATTTGTCCTGCAAAACATGATCAGCATTAGGAACATACTTTTTAAGTAATCCAACATGGAATACTGGATGAATTTTCAAAGTATTAGGTAGGTCAAGTAAATATGCAACATAACCAATTTTCTTTAAGATTTTGAAAGGACCAGCATAACGAGGAGACAATCGACGATCTTTGCCTAAAACCAGATTTGATTTAGAAGGACTCACTTTCAAAAAAACCAGATCATTTGTTCTAAATTCCAAGGGCCTCTTTTTGAGATCATGATATAATTTCTAACGTTTCTGTGCATCTTTCATGTTTTTCCTTACCTTATTTATCTCCAAATCCATGTTTTCAAGCATCTATTTGGATATTTCAACCTGATTCTCTGAATTAAAAAGTGAATGCGGCAGCAAGCAATTATAACCATACATTGCTTCAAAAGGTGTCATCTTAATAGAGGAATGCCATGCACTATTATATGCATACTCAACCAAGGGCAAATATTCAGTCCAATTGTTTTGCTTATCATTCACATACATGCGTAACATATCCTCAAGCACCCTGTTAACCCTCTCGGTCTCACCATCGGTTTGAGGATGAAATGCAGTACTCATGCGTAATTCTGTTCCTATGGATTGAAATGTTGCTTTCCAAAAATTAGATGTGAACCTTGCATCCCTATCAGAAATTATACTTTTGGGTATACCATGTAACCTAAAAATTTCTTTTATGAAAAGTTTAGCAACATGCAAAGCTGTATCAGTTTTCCTCATGGGAAGAAAATGTGCCATCTTTGTAAGACGGTCCACGACAACAAAGATGGTATCATGCCCACTTCTGATCACACGCAACTTTGTTATGAAATCCATAGAGATGGATTCCCATTTTTGATCAGGCACATCTAATGGTTGTAACATGCCAGGACTCCTTTTAAATTCGGCCTTAACCTGTTGACATTTCAGACATTCTTCGACATACCTCTTAATATCATATTTCATACGTGGAAAGTAATATGAAGCTTTCACTTTTGCATAAGTTCTAGAAAAACCAGGGTGTGCAGAGAAAGGTGCATCATGACAGTCATGCAGGATCTTTTCTTTCAAAACAGATTCTGAAGAAATACATAAACGAGAATTACAATACAAATCATTATTTCTCAAATGAAATTTTCCCTGAAACATAGAACCTGGATTCATACCCAAAAATTCCAAGATTGCTGCATAAAATAAATCTTCTTTTAATTCTTTTCCAATATCAAAATCAAAGGATAAAATAGAAATTGAACTGCATAGGGGTTTACGACTCAAAGCATCGGCCACCTTGTTTTCTTTTCCTACTAAGTATTTAATATCAAAATCATATTCACTTAGCAATAGGATCCATCGTTTTTGTCTATTGTTAAGTAAAGGTTGAGTAAATATGTATTTAAGGCTCTGATGATATGTTCTTAATTCAAACTTTACTCCTAGCAATAAGTGTCTCCAATGTTTAAGTGCATGAACAACTGCAAGCATTTCTAAGTCATGTGTTGTATAATTTAGTTCATGTTTCCTTAATTTCCTTGACTCATAAGCCACTACCCTCCCTTCTTGTGAAGGAACGCATCCGATTTGGCTTCCACTAGCATCACATGCAACAATAAAAGGCTTCCCTAACTCAGGTATCTTTAGCACACAATTTTTGATAACTTTCTGTTTTAATTCGTCAAACGCCTTTTGACACTCATCGTTCCATGTGAAATCTCTATTTTTCTTTGTCAATTCTGTAAGAGGATTTGCAATTCGAGAAAACTCCCTAATGTGTGCCCTCTCATATTGTGCCAAACCAAGGAAGCTTCTCACATCCCTCACACATTTGGGTGTAGGCCAGTCAACTATGCTTTTAACTTTCTCAGGATCTATATGAATCCCTTCCTTAGAAACAACTCTCCCCAAATAAGTCACTTCCCCTTTTGCAAAAAAACATTTACTCATCTTACCATATAGTTTATGCTCTCTTAGTTTTTGTAAAGTCTTCCTGAGATGC
The DNA here is from genome assembly GCA_020310875.1 of Ceratopteris richardii. NCBI lineage: Eukaryota > Viridiplantae > Streptophyta > Polypodiopsida > Polypodiales > Pteridaceae > Ceratopteris > Ceratopteris richardii. The sequence continues at coordinate 162,487,650 of CM035410.1, forward strand.
AATGCATGTTCATCATCATCCTTTGAATACACAAAAATATCGTCAAGAAAAACTAATATAAATTCATCGAGATATTCATGAAACACATTATTCATCAAACACATAAATGTTGCAGGAGCATTTGTTAATCCAAAACGCAAAACTGTGAACTCGTAATGACCATATCGTGTTCTAAAAGCGGTTTTGGGTAATGTCCTCAGACTTTACTCTAATTTGATGATATCCCGATCTTAAGTCAATTTTAGTGAATACTGTGGCACCACTCAATTGACTCACCAGTTCAACTATGTGTGGCAGTGGATACTTGTTCTTAATGGTTTTCTTGTTCAATCCCCTATAGTCAATACAAAGTCTGTATGAACCATCTTTCTTTTTCTGAAACAAAACAGGTGCTCCCCAAGGTGAAACACTAGGTCTTATCAACTTCTTCTTCAATAGATCATCCAATTGGAGCTTCAACTCTTTCAATTCATCAATATTGAACCTATAAGGTGCTCTAGAATAAGGCTCACTTCCTGGATAAAGGTCTATAGCATGGTCAATTTTCCTAGGAGGAGGCATGCCCGGTAGATCATCAGGAAATACATCTGTGTACTCATCTAAAAGTTTTTTTAACATATTCCGGTATTTCCTCTTCTTTCTTCTTCTCCTGAAGGTCATGCACATAAACCAAATATGTCTCACAACCCTGTCGAATACCCCTAATCAACTTTATTGCAGATATAGGAGAAGAACTTGAATTACACTTGCCTGCAAGACGATGTTCCTTCCCTTCTATTTTCAAAGTAAGGATCCCGCTTTCACAATCAATCACGACACTGTTATGAACTAACCAGTCCATTCCGATGATTACATCACATTCTCTCATTTCAATTACATGGAAGGTACCCAAAAACTTATGTTCTCCTAACATAAAATCAAGATTCTCAATACAGCCTCGAGTATAGTGTATCCTACCATTAGCCATCTGTACAGGTCTTTCAGTCTGCATCTCAATATGCAACCCTAAAGCTTCTGCCATCTTAAGTGAAAGGAAACAATTTGTACTACCCGAATCAATCAAGAAACTAACCTTACGTGAGGATATGTCCCCCATAATCCTAATCACCGATGCCCTTGAATGAGAAGAAGTTTTCATGCATTGAAGTCTAGGGCTAGAACACTTACCTTGATCATCCGCTTCCTCAATTGTCAAGTTTCCTTCTTGTAGATGAGCTATCTTCGCTTGCATAGAACGGTTGATGGCCTTGTTTGGACATTCAAAAGTGCGATGTCCTTGTTCTCCACATCGAAAACAAAGTCCCAGCCTCTTAGCCCGCTCCAGGAAATCAGAATCACGTTGCCAGTGCATAACTTCTTGCATCTTAGGTGTATCCGTTTGCTTCGGCTTTGGCCTTCCTCCTTGACCGTTAATAGAGTTAGTCGATCTCTGTCCATTTTGATTTATTGAAATAGGTCTTGGGGGCCGATGTCCTGTTGAGATAAACCTTGATTTGAATGCCTTTTTCGTGGTAAACTTCTCCATCTTCTCAAAGTTTTCTGCTTTTGCAACCGCATCAAGAAAATCTACACATCCGGACCCCTTTACTTGATAGTGAAGCTCTTCCCTCAAACCCTCAATAAACTTGCTTTTCAGCGCATCTCCAGAAACTTCTAGTGCATACTTATGTAAACGCAAAAATTTCTCCTTATATTCTTCAACAGACAAGTTATATCTATCATCCACATGCTGCGTGAAAGAGTAGAATTCCATTTTCTTTTCCATCCGATAATGTGGAGAACAATAACGATTCTCTGCTTGCTCTCGAAATTCTTTCCAGAGGATCAGACCTTCACGTGTTCTTGTGTGTATATAAGATTTCCACCACAATTTTCCGACTCCTCGCAGATGCAGAATTGCCACCTTTGCTTTTGATTCCTCACTAAATACGCGCAGGTCAAAGAAATCTTCAAGTTCCTCAATCCATGCTTCAAGATCCTCTCCAGTTTTCTTCTCACCATCAAATTCATTTAAGTTTGCTCTTTTGAACACTTGCTTGAGTGCAAATTCACCTGCATCATCGTCCTCTTCAGGTTCACGTTGCCGTCTAGCTCTACGTGCATTTGATGTGCCCGCACCATTACCACCTTCAGCTTTGAGGTCCATGAAAGCATTTGCAGTAGCCTCTTTTTGTTTGTTGGATCTTTCTTTATGTAATTCTGCATTCAATCTACGGATAAGCTCCTCTTGTTCTTCTATCTTCTTCTTCAAAGCCTGCATCTTGTCCCGGAATCCAACTCTGCTCTGATACCACTTGTAACAAGTCTCCTAAACTTGAGTCACAATCTCACACAGAATAATGGGTTTCGACACCACAAGATATAAAGAAGGCAAACAAAGTATACGCAGAACAAGAAGAGAGAGAATTTTATTATCTGTGCAGATGTACAAGTAGTTCTGATCTGCGTTACAAAATCTATCAGATTGCTTCAATGTGAAGCCTCATCCACCCGACCACCCCCGAGCTGATCTCAATCCCAATCTCAATCACAATCACAATCTCAATCCCAATCTCATTCACAATCACAATCACAATCTCAATCTCAATCTCAATCTCAATCTAAATCTCAATCGCAATTCCAGAAGCCGAAAAACGATCGTAATGACTGTACGACCATCATCCTTTTCTATCTCTCAGTCTTCGTCTTTTTGGGATCTCCGCCTCTCGCCAGCGCACGACCAATCACGCCTTCCTAGACCCGCACTTTTAGAATCTGCATGCTCCAAGATAGCGTCTTTTCGCATGTCTCATGCAAGACTTCCGGACCACCCATGCATCTACTTTTCATGTCCACCATCAAGAATCGTACCTACAAAAATAGAGGTAATCCCTGCAACGCACTCACACACACGTCAATCACCCAAAAATAACCCATATACCCATGTGCATTTTCTAAATCCGCGAACATGAATAAGATGAATGAATGAAGGCTTCTCTTTTTTTTTTTTTTTTTTAAGTGTTGGAAAACAGCACTTTTCAAAACCCTGTAACTCAAAAACAGTGAGGAATCAGCTTGAGCTTGTGAGAGACAGAAATATTCAGTTCCTAAATCTGTACAATAATGTGAGAGATGCCTCAGGTCCAAATCTGCTTCCAGATATCACTTTTGGGCCCTGCAAAATCGAAAATTCTAGAGAGAGATGAAAAAACATGAAAAATCTCTTTGTTAACCTACCTTCATGGAACCAAATGAGACATAAAACATAGGAACTACAAAAAATTCAATCAGGTAAAAAGTTTTTCTACTAAGAATACTCTACCTTTCTCTCATACAACACTTTTTCAGATTCCTTCATCTTCATGCTCGAAATTAACATACAAATTTCATGCGAAAACTTTCTAGAGAGAGAATGTAAAAACTGATTGCTACAAAATTTTGTAGACATGATCAAAATATCCTAAACATAAAATTTCATTATTACCTACACATCCTTTTTTTTTTCCAGGTGGAAAATCAACGTGGCATCTTACAATTCTCCCCCTCTTTAAAGAACTCTGTCCTCAGAGTTGGAAAGAAGGATAATGTTCCATAAACTCATCTAAACCAACCCATGTTGAATCTTCAATAGGATATGCAAACCACTTTACTAAAATTTCCACTATTTCGCGATTCCTAAGATGTCTAACTCTCCTATCCAATATAACTTCTAGTTCAAGTTCAAAAGTGGCATCTTCCTTCAACTTAGATTTGTCCTGCAAAACATGATCAACATTAGGAACATACTTTTTAAGTAATCCAACATGGAAGACTGGATGAATTTTGAAAGTATTAGGTAGGTCAAGTAAATATGCAACATAACCAATGTTCTTTAAGTTTTTGAAAGGACCAGCATAACGAGGAGACAATCGACGATCTTTGCCTATAACCAGATTTGATACTCACTTTCAAAAAAACCAGATCATTTGTTCTAAATTCCAAGGGCCTCTTTTTGAGATCATGATATAATTTCTGACGTTTCTGTGCATCTTTCATGTTTTTCCTTACCTTATTTATCCCCAAATCCATGTTTTCAAGCATCTATTTGGATATTTCAACCTGATTCTCTGAATTAAAAAGTGAATGCGGCAGCAAGCAATTATAACCATACATTGCTTCAAAAGGTGTCATCTTAATAGAGGAATGCCATGCACTATTATATGCATACTCAACCAAGGGCAAATATTCAGTCCAATTGTTTTGCTTATCATTCACATACATGCGTAGCATATCCTCAAGCACCCTGTTAACCCTCTCGGTCTCACCATCGGTTTGAGGATGAAATGCAGTACTCATGCGTAATTCTGTTCCTATGGATTGAAATGTTGCTTTCCAAAAATTAGATGTGAACCTTGCATCCCTATGAGAAATTATACTTTTGGGTATACCATGTAACCTAAAAATTTCTTTTATGAAAAGTTTAGCAACATGCAAAGCTGTATCAGTTTTCCTCATTGGAAGAAAATGTGCCATCTTTGTAAGACATTCCACGTCAACAAAGATGGTATCATGCCCACTTGTGGTCACAGGCAACTTTGTTATGAAATCCATAGAGATGGATTCCCATTTTTGATCAGGAACATCTAATGGTTGTAACATGCTAGGACTCCTTTTAAATTCGGCCTTAACCTATTGACATTTCAGACATTCTTCGACATACCTCTTAATATCATATTTCATACGTGGCCAGTAATATGAAGCTTTCACTTTTGCATAAGTTCTAGAAAAACCAGGGTGTGCAGAGAAAGGTGCATCATGACAGTCATGCAGGATCTTTTCTTTCAAAACAGATTCTAAAGAAATACATAAACGAGAATTACAATACAAATCATTATTTCTCAAATGAAATTTTCCCTGAAACATGGAACTTGGATTCATACCCAAAAATTCCAAGATTGCTGCATAAAATAAATCTTCTTTTAATTCTTTTCCAATATCAAAATCAGAGGATAAAATAGAAATTGAACTGCATAGGGGTTTACGACTCAAAGCATCGGCCACCTTGTTTTCTTTTCTTGCTAAGTATTTAATATCAAAATCATATTCACTTAGCAATATGATCCATCATTTTTGTCTATTGTTAAGTAAAGGTTGAGTAAATATGTATTTAAGGCTCTGATGATCTGTTCTTAATTCAAACTTTACTCCTAGCAATAAGTGTCTCCAATGTTTAAGTGCATGAACAACTGCAAGCATTTCTAAGTCATGTGTTGTATAATTTAGTTCATGTTTACTTAATTTCCTTGACTCATAAGCCACTACCCTCCCTTCTTGTGAAAGAACGCATCCAATTTGGCTTCCACTAGCATCACATGCAACAATAAAAGGCTTCCCTAACTCAGGTATCTTTAGCACACAATTTTCGATAACTTTTTGTTTTAATTCGTCAAACGCCTTTTGACACTCATCGTTCCATGTGAACTCTCTATTTTTCTTTGTCAATTCTGTAAGAGGATTTGCAATTCGAGAAAACTCCCTAATGTGTGCCCTCTCATATTGTGCCAAACCAAGGAAGCTTCTCACATCCCTCACACATTTGGGTGTAGGCAAGTCAACTATGCTTTTAACTTTCTCAGGATCTATATGAATCCCTTCCTTAGAAACAACTCTCCCCAAATAAGTCACTTCCCCTTTTGCAAAAAAACATTTACTCATCTTACCATATAGTTTATGCTCTCTTAGTTTTTGTAAAGTCTTCCTGAGATGCAATGCATGTTCATCATCATCCTTAAAATACACAAAAATATCGTCAAGAAAAACTAATATAAATTCATAGAGATATTCATGAAACACATTATTCATCAAACACATAAATGTTGCAGGAGCATTTGTTAATCCAAAAGGCAAAACTGTGAACTCGTAATGACCATATCGTGTTCTAAAAGTGGTTTTGGGTAATGTCCTCAGACTTTACTCTAATTTGATGATATCCCGATCTTAAGTCAATTTTAGTGAATACTGTGGCACCACTCAATTGACTCAGTGGTTCATCTATGTGGCAGTCGATACTTGTTCTTAATGGTTTTCTTGTTCAATCCCTTATAGTCAATACAAAGTCTGTATGAACCATCTTTCTTTTTCTGAAACAAAACAGGTGCTCCCCAAGGTGAAACACTAGGTCTTATCAACTCCTTCTTCAATAGATCATCCAATTGGAGCTTCAACTCTTTCAATTCATCAATATTGAACCTATAAGGTGCTCTAGAATAAGGCTCACTTCCTGGATAAAGGTCTATAGCATGGTCAATTTTCCTAGGAGGAGGCATGCCCGGTAGATCATCAGGAAATACATCTGCGTACTCATCTAAAAGTTTTTTTAACATATTCCGGTATTTCCTCTTCTTTCTTCTTCTCCTGACGGTCATGCACATAAACCAAATATGTCTCACAACCTTGTCGAATACCCCTAATCAACTTTATTGCAGAAATAGGAGAAAAACTTGAATTACACTTGCCTGCAAGACGATGTTCCTTCCCTTCTATTTTCAAAGTAAGGATCCCGCTTTCACAATCAATCACGAAACTGTTATGAACTAACCAGTCCATTCTGATGATTACATCACATTCTCTCATTTCAATTACATGGAAGGTACCCAAAAACTTATGTTCTCCTAACATAAAATCAAGATTCTCAATACAACCTCAAGTATAGTGTATCCTACCATTAGCCATCTGTACAGGTCTTTCAGTCTGCATCTCAATATGCAACCCTAAAGCTTCTGCCATCTTAAGTGAAAGGAAACAATTTGTACTACCCAAACCAATCAAGAAACTAACCTTACGTGAGGATATGTACCCCATAATCCTAATCACCGATGCCCTTGAATGAGAAGAAGTTTTCATGCATTGAAGTCTAGGGCTAGGACACTTACCTTGATCATCCGCTTCCTCAATTGTCATGTTTTCTTCTTGTAGATGAGCTATCTTCGCTTGCATAGAACGGTTGATGGCCTTTTTTGGACATTCAAAAGTGCGATGTCCTTGTTCTCCACATCAAAAACAAAGTCCCAGCCTCTTAGCCTGCTCCAGGAAATCAGAATCACGTTGCCAGTGCATAACTTCTTGCTTCTTAGGTGTATCCGTTTGCTTCGGCTTTGGTCTTCCTCCTTGACCGTTAATAGAGTTAGTCGATCTCTCTCCATTTTGATTTATTGAAATAGGTCTTGGGGGTCGATGTCCTGTTGAGATAAACCTTGATTTGAATGCCTTTTTCGTGGTAAACTTCTCCATCTTCTCAAAGTTTTCTGCTTTTGCAACCGCATCATGAAAATCTACACATCCGGACCCCTTTACTTGATAGCGAAGCTCTTCCCGCAAACCCTCAATAAACTTGCTTTTCAGCGCATCTCCAGAAACTTCTAGTGCATACTTATGTAAACGCAAAAATTTCTCCTTATATTCTTCAACAGACAAGTTATATCTATCATCCTCATGCTGCTTGAAAGAGTAGAATTCCATTTTCTTTTCCATCCGATAATGTGGAGAACAATAACATTCTCTGCTTGCTCTCAAAATTCTTTCCAGAGGATCGGACCTTCACGTGTTCTTGTCTGTATATAAGATTTCCACCACAGTTTTCCGACTCCTCGCAGATGCAGAATTGCCACCTTTGCTTTTGATTCCTCACTAAATACGCGCAGGTCAAAGAAATCTTCAAGTTCCTCAATCCATGCTTCAAGATCCTCTCCAGTTTTTCTTCTCACCATCAAATTCATTTAATTTTGCTCTTTTGAACACTTGCTTGAGTGCAGATTCACCTGCATCATCGTCCTCTTCAGGTTCACGTTGCCGTCTAGCTCTCCGTGCATTTGATGTGCCCGCATCATTACCACCTTCAGCATTGAGGTCCATGAAGGCATTTGCAGTAGCCTCTTTTTGTTTGTTGGATCTTTCTTTATGTAATTCTGCATTCAATCTACGGATAAGCTCCTCTTGTTCTTCTATCTTCTTCTTCAAAGCCTGCATCTTGTCCCGGAATCCAACTCTGCTCTGATACCACTTGTAACAAGTCTCCTAAACTAGAGTCACAATCTCACACAGAATAATGGGTTTCAACACCACAAGATATACAGAAGGCAAACGGAGTATACACAGAACAAGAAGAGAGAGAATTTTATTATCTGTGCAGATTTACAAGTAGTTCTGATGTGCGTTACAAAATCTATCAGATTGCTTCAATGTGAAGCCTCATCCACCCGACCACCCTCGAGCTGATCTCAATCCCAATCTCAATCACAATCACAATCTCAATCCCAATCTAAATCACAATCACAATCTCAATCTCAATCTCAATCTCAATCTCAATCGCAATTCCAGAAGCCGAAAAACGATCGTAATGACTGTACGACCATCATCCTTTTCTATCTCTCAGTCTTCGTCTTTTTCGGATCTCCGCCTTTCCCCAGCGCAAAACCAATCATGCCTTCCTAGACCCGCACTTTCAGAATCTGCATGCTCCAAGATAGCGTCTTTTCGCATGTCTCATGCAAGACTTCCGGACCACCCATGCATCTACTTTTCATGTCCACCATCAAGAATCGTACCTGCAAAAATAGAGGTAATCCCTGCAACGCACTCACACACACGTCAATCACCCAAAAATAACCCATATACCCATGTGCGTTTTCTAAATCCGCGAACATGAATAAGATGAATGAATGAAGGCTTCTCTTTTTTTTTTGTTTTTTTTTAAGTGTTGGAAAACGGCACTTTTCAAAACCCTGTAACTCAAAAACAGTGAGGAGTCAGCTTGAGCTTGTGAGAGACAAAAATATTTAGTTCTTAAATCTATACAATATCACTTTTGGGCCCTATAAAATTGAAAATTCTAGAGAGAGATGAAAAAACATGAAAAATCTCTTCATTAACCTATCTTCATGGAACCAAATGAGACATAAAACATAGGAACTACAAAAAATTCAATCAGGTAAAGTTTTTCTACTAAGAATACTCTACCTTTCTCTCATACAACACTTTTTCAGATTTCCTTCATCTTCATGCTCAAAATTAACATACAAATTTCATGCGACAACTTTCTAGAGAGAGAATGTAAAAACTTATTGCTACAAAATTTTGCAGACATGATCAAAATATCCTAAACATAAAATTTCATTATTACCTACACATCTTCTTTTTTTCCAGGTGGAAAATCAACGTGGCATCTTACAATTCTCCCCCTCTTTAAAGAACTCTGTCCTCAGAGTTGGAAAGAAGGATAATGTTCCATAAACTCATCTAAACCAACCCATGTTGAATCTTCAATAGCATATGCAAACCACTTTACTAAAATTTCCACTATGATTCCTAAGATGTCTAACTCTCCTATCCAAAATAACTTCTGGTTCAAGTTCAAAAGTGGCATCTTCCTTCAACCTAGATTTGTCCTGCAAAACATGATCAACATTAGGAAAATACTTTTTAAGTAATCCAACATGGAACATGGGATGAATTTTCAAAGTATTAGGTAGGTCAAGTAAATAAGCAACAGAACCAATTTTCTTTAAGATTTTGAAAGGACCAGCATACCGAGGAGACAATCGACGATCTTTGCCTAAAACCAGATTTGATTTACAAGGACTCACTTTCAAAAAAGCCAGATCATTTGTTCTAAATTCCAAGGGCCTCTTTTTGAGATCATGATATAATTTCTGACGTTTCTGTGCATCTTTCATGTTTTTCCTTACCTTATTTAGCTCAAAATCCATGTTTTCAAGCATCTGTTTGGATATTTCAACCTGATTCTGTGAATTAAAAAGTGAATGCGGCAGCAAGCAATTATTACCATACATTGCTTCAAAAGGTGTCATCTTAATAGAGGAATGCCATGCACTATTATTTCCATACTCAACCAAGGGCAAATATTCAGTCCAATTGTTTTGCTTATCATTCACATACATGCGTAACATATCCTCAAGCACCCTGTTAGCCCTCTCGGTCTCACCATCGGTTTGAGGATGAAATGCAGTACTCATGCGTAATTCTGTTCCTATGGATTGAAATGTTGCTTTCCAAAAATTAGATGTGAACCTTGCATCCCTATCAAAAACTATACTTTTGGGTATACCATGTAACCCAAAAATTTCTTTTATGAAAAGTTTAGCAACATGCAAAGATGAATCAGTTTTCCTCATGGGAAGAAAATGTGCCATCTTTGTAAGACGGTCCCTTCTTGTGAAAGAACGCATCCGATTTGGCTTCCACTAGCATCACATGCAAAAATAAAAGGCTTCCCTAACTCAGGTATCTTTAGCACACAATTTTCGATAAGTTTCTGTTTTAATTCGTCAAACGCCTTTTGATACTCATCGTTCCATTTGAACTCTCTATTTTTCTTTGTCAATTCTGTAAGAGGATTTGCAATTCGAGAAAACTCCCTAATGTGTGCCCTCTCATATTGTGCTAAACCAAGGAAGCTTCTCACATCCCTCACACATTTGGGTGTAGGCCAGTCAACTATGCTTTTAACTTTCAATTTTAGTGAATACTATGGCACCACTCAATTGACTCAGCAGTTCATCTATGTGTGGCAGTGGATACTTGTTCTTAATGGTTTTCTTGTTCAATCCCCTATAGCCAATACAAAGTCTGTATGAACCATCTTTCTTTTTCTGAAACAAAACAGGTGCTCCCCAAGGTGAAACACTAGGTCTTATCAACTCCTTCTTCAATAGATCATCCAATTGGAGCTTCAACTCTTTCAATTCATCAATATTGAACCTATAAGGTGCTCTAGAATAAGGCTCACTTCCTGGATAAAGGTCTATAGCATGGTCAATTTTCCTAGGAGGAGGCATGCCCGGTAGATCATCAGGAAATACATCTGCGTACTCATCTAAAAGTTTTTTTAACATATTCCGGTATTTCCACTTCTTTCTTCTTCTCCTGAAGGTCATGCACATAAACCAAATATGTCTCACAACGCTGTCGAATACCCCTAATCAACTTTATTGCAGAAATAGGAGAGAAACTTGAATTACACTTGCCTACAAGACGATGTTCCTTCCCTTCTATTTTCAAAGTAAGGATCCTGCTTTCACAATCAATCATGACACTGTTATGAACTAACCAGTCCATTCCGATGATTACATCACATTCTCTCATTTCAATTACATGGAAGGTACCCAAAAACTTATGTTCTCATAACATAAAATCAAGATTCTCAATACAGCCTCGAGTATAGTGTATCCTACCATTAGCCATCTGTACAGGTCTTTCAATCTGCATCTCAATATGCAACCCTAAAGCTTCTGCCATCTTAAGTGAAAGGAAACAATTTGTACTACCCGAACCAATCAAGAAACTAACCTTACGTGAGGATATGTCCCCCATAATCCTAATCACCTATGCCCTTGAATGAGAAGAAGTTTTCATGCATTGAAGTCTAGGGCTAGAACACTTACCTTGATCATCTGCTTCCTCAATTGTCATGTTTTCTTCTTGTAGATGAGCTATCTTCGCTTGCATACAACGGTTGATGGCCTTGTTTGGACATTCAAAAGTGTGATGTCCTTGTTCTCCACATCGAAAACAAAGTCCCAGCCTCTTAGCCCGCTCCAGGAAATCAGAATCACGTTGCCAGTGCATAACTTCTTGCTTCTTAGGTGTATCCGTTTGCTTCGGCTTTGGTCTTCCTCCTTGACTGTTAATAGAGTTAGTCGATGTCTGTCCATTTTGATTTATTGAAATAGGTCTTGGGGGTCGATGTCCTGTTGAGATAAACCTTGATTTGAATGCCTTTTTCGTGGTAAACTTCTCCATCTTCTCAAAGTTTTCTGCTTTTGCAACCGCATAAAGAAAATCTACACATACGGACCCCTTTACTTGATAGCGAAGCTCTTCCCGCAAACCATCAATAAACTTGCTTTTCAGCGCATCTCCAGAAACTTCTAGTGCATACTTATGTAAACGCAAAAATTTCTCCTTATATTCTTCAACAGACAAGTTATATCTATCATCCTCATGCTGCTTGAAAGAGTAGAATTCCATTTTCTTTTCCATCCGATAATGTGGAGAACAATAACGATTCTCTGCTTGCTCTCGAAATTCTTTCCAGAGGATCGGACCTTCACGTGTTCTTGTCTGTATATAAGATTTCCACCACAGTTTTGCGACTCCTCGCAGATGCAAAATTGCCACCTTTGCTTTTGATTCCTCACTAAATACGCGCAGGTCAAAGAAATCTTCAAGTTCCTCAATCCATGCTTCAAGATCCTCTCCAGTTTTTCTTCTCACCATCAAATTCATTTAATTTTGCTCTTTTGAACACTTGCTTGAGTGCAGATTCACCTGCGTCATCGTCCTCTTCAGGTTCACGTTGTCGTCTAGCTCTACGTGCATTTGATGTGCCCGCACCATTACCACCTTCAGCATTGAGGTCCATGAAACCATTTGCAGTAGCCTCTTTTTGTTTGTTGGATCTTTCTTTATGTAATTCTGCATTCAATCTACGGATAAGCTCCTCTTGTTCTTCTATCTTCTTCTTCAAAGCCTGCATCTTGTCCCGGAATCCAACTCTGCTCTGATACCACTTGTAACAAGTCTCCTAAACTTGAGTCACAATCTCGCACAAAATAATGGGTTTCGACACCACAAGATATAAAGAAGGCAAACAGAGTATACGCAGAACAAGAAGAGAGAGAATTGTATTATTTGTGCAGATTTATAAGTAATTCTGATCTGCGTTGCAAAATCTATCAGATTGCTTCAATGTGAAGCCTCATCCACCGGACCACCCCCGAGCTCATCTCAATCCCAATCTCAATCACAATCACAATCTCAATCCCAATCTCAATCACAATCACAATCTCAATCCCAATCTCAATCACAATCACAATCTCAATCTCAATCTCAATCTCAATCGCAATTCCAGAAGCCAAAAAACGATCATAATGACTGTACGACCATCATCCTTTTCTATCTCTCAGTCTTTGTCTTTTTGGGATCTCCGCCCTTCCCCAGCGCACGACCAATCACGCCTTCCTAGACCCGCACTTTTAGAATCTGCATGCTCCAAGATAGCGTCTTTTCGCATGTCTGATGCAAGACTTCCGGACCACGCATGCATCTACTTTTCATGTCCACCATCAAGAATCGTACCTGCAAAAATAGAGGTAATCCCTGCAACGCACTCACACACACGTCAATCACCCAAAAATAACCCATATACCCAAGTGCGTTTTCTAAATCCGCGAACATGAATAAGATGAATGAATGAAGGCTTCTCTTTTTTTTTGTTTTTTTTTTAAGTGTTGGAAAACGGCACTTTTCAAAACCCTGTAACTCAAAAACAGTGAGGAATCAGCTTGAGCTTGTGAGAGACAAAAATATTCAGTTCCTAAATCTGTACAATAATGTTAGAGATGCCTCAGGTCCAAATCTGCTTCCAGATATCACTTTTGGGCCCTATAAAATTAAAAATTCTAGAGAGATGAAAAAACATGAGAAATCTCTTCATTAACCTATCTTCATGGAACCAAATGAGACATAAAACATAGGAACTACAAAAAATTCAATCAGGTAAAGTTTTTCTACTAAGAATACTCTACCTTTCTCTCGTACAACACTTTTTCAGATTCCTTCATCTTCATGGTCAAAATTAACATACAAATTTCATGCGACAACTCTCTAGAGAGAGAATGTAAAAACTTATTGCTACAAAATTTTGCAGACATGATCAAAATATCCTAAACATAAAATTTCATTATTACCTACACATCCCTTTTTTTTTTCGAGGTGGAAAATCAACGTGGCATCTTACAATTCTCCCCCTCTTTAAAGAACTCTGTCCTCAGAGTTGGAAAGAAGGATAATGTTCCATAAACTCATCTAAACCAACCCATGTTGAATCTTCAATAGGATATGCAAACCACTTTATTAAAATTTCCACTATTTCGCGATTCCTAAGATGTCTAACTCTCCTATCCAATATAACTTCTGGTTCAAGTTCAAAAGTGGCATCTTCCTTCAACTTAGATTTGTCCTGCAAAACATGATCAACATTAGGAACATACTTTTTAAGTAATCCAACATGGAAGACTGGATGAATTTTCAAAGTATTAGGTAGGTCAAGTAAATATCCAATAGAACCAATTTTCTTTAAGATTTTGAAAGGACCAGCATAACGAGGAGACAATCGACGATCTTTGCCTAAAACCAGATTTGATTTACAAGGACTCACTTTCAAAAAAACCAGATCATTTGTTCTAAATTCCAAGGGCCTCTTTTTGAGATCATGATATAATTTCTGACATTTCTGTGCATCTTTCATGTTTTTCCTTACCTTATTTAGCTCCAAATCCATGTTTTCAAGCATCTGTTTGGATATTTCAACATGATTCTGTGAATTAAAAAGTGAATGCGGCAGCAAGCAATTATAACCATACATTGCTTCAAAAGGTGTCATCTTAATAGAGGAATGCCATGCACTATTATATGCATACTCAACCAAGGGCAAATATTCAGTCCAATTGTTTTGCTTATCATTCACATACATGTGTAACATATCCTCAAGTACCCTGTTAACCCTCTCGGTCTGACCATCGGTTTGAGGATGAAATGCAGTACTCATGCGTAATTCTGTTCCTATGGATTGAAATTTTGCTTTCCAAAAATTAGATGTGAACCTTGCATCCCTATCATAAATTATACTTTTGGGTATACCATGTAACCTAAAAATTTCTTTTATGAAAAGTTTAGCAACCTGCAAAGCTGTATCAGTTTTCCTCATGGGAAGAAAATGTGCCATCTTTGTAAGACGGTCCACGACAACAAAGATGGTATCATGCCCACTTGTGGTCACAGGCAACTTTGTTATGAAATCCATAGAGATGGATTCCCATTTTTTATCAGGTACATCTAATGGTTGTAACATGCCAGGACTCCTTTTAAATTCGGCCTTAACCTGTTGACATTTCAGACATTCTTCGACATACCTCTTAATATCATATTTCATACGTGGCCAGTAATATGAAGCTTTCACTTTTGCATAAGTTCTAGAAAAACCAAGGTGTGCAGAGAAAGGTGCATCATGACAGTCATGCAGGATCTTTTCTTTCAAAATAGATTCTAAAGAAATACATAAACGAGAATTACAATACAAATCATTATTTCTCAAATGAAATTTTCCCTGAAACATAGAACCTGGATTCATACCCAAAAATTCCAAGATTGCTGCATAAAATAAATCTTCTTTTAATTCTTTTCCAATATCAAAATCAGAGGATAAAATAGAAATTGAACTGCATAGGGGTTTACGACTCAAAGCATTGGCCACCTTGTTTTCTTTTCTTGCTAAGTATTTAATATCAAAATCATATTCACATAGTAATTGGATCCATCGTTTTTGTCTATTGTTAAGTAAAGGTTGAGTAAATATGTATTTAAGGCTCTGATGATCTGTTCTTAATTCAAACTTTACTCCTAGCAATAAGTGTCTCCAATGTTTAAGTGCATGAACAACTGCAAGCATTTCTAAGTCATGTGTTGTATAATTTAGTTCATGTTTCCTTAATTTCCTTGACTCATAAGCCACTACCCTCCCTTCTTGTGAAAGAACGCATCCGATTTGGCTTCGTCTAGCATCACATGCAACAATAAAAGGCTTCCCTTTAGCACACAATTTTCGATAACTTTCTGTTTTAATTCGTCAAACGCCTTTTGACACTCATCGTTCCATGTGAACTCTATATTTTTCTTTGTCAATTCTGTAAGAGGATTTGCAATTGGAGAAAACTCCCTAATGTGTGCCCTCTCATATTGTGCCAAACCAAGGAAGCTTCTCACATCCCTCACACATTTGGGTGTAGGCAAGTCAACTATGCTTTTAACTTTCTCAGGATCTATATGAATCCCTTCCTTAGAAACAACTCTCCCCAAATAAGTCACTTCCCCTTTTGCAAAAAAACATTTACTCATCTTACCATATAGTTTATGCTCTCTTAGTTTTTGTAAAGTCTTCCTGAGATGCAATGCATGTTCATCATCATCCTTAGAATACACAAAAATATCGTCAACAAAAACTAATATAAATTAATCGAGATATTCATGAAACACATTATTCATCAAAAACATAAATGTTGCAGGAGCATTTGTTAATCCAAAAGGCAAAACTGCGAACTCGTAATGACCATATCGTGTTCTAAAAGTGGTTTTGGGTAATGTCCTCAGACTTTACTCTAATTTGATGATATCTCGATCTTAAGTCAATTTTAGTGAATACTATGGCACCACTCAATTGACTCAGCAGTTCATCTATGTGTGGTAGTGGATACTTGTTCTTAATGGTTTTCTTGTTCAATCCCCTATAGTCAATACAAAGTCTGTATGAACCATCTTTCTTTTTCTGAAACAAAACAGGTGCTCCCCAAAGTGAAACACTAGGTCTTATCAACTCCTTCTTCAATAGATCATCCAATTGGAGCTTCAACTCTTTCAATTCATCAATATTGAACCTATAAGGTGCTCTAGAATAAGGCTCACTTCCTGGATAAAGGTCTATAGCATGGTCAATTTTCCTAGGAGGAGGCATGCCCGGTAGATCATCAGGAAATACATCTGCGTACTCATCTAAAAGTTTTTTTAACATATTCCGGTACTTCCTCTTCTTTCTTCTTCTCCTGAAGGTCATGCACATAAACCAAATATGTCTCACAACCCTGTCGAATACCCCTAATCAACTTTATTGCAGAAATAGGAGAAAAACTTGAATTACACTTGCCTGCAAGACGATGTTCCTTCCCTTCTATTTTCAAAGTAAGGATCCCGCTTTCACAATCAATCACGACACTGTTATGAACTAACCAGTCCATTCCGATGATTACATTACATTCTCTCATTTCAATTACATGGAAGGTACCCAAAAACTTATGTTCTCCTAACATAAAATCAAGATTCTCAATACAGCCTCGAGTATAGTGTATCCTACCATTAGCCATCTGTACACGTCTTTCGGTCTGCATCTCAATATGCAACCCTAAAGCTTCTGCCATCTTAAGAGAAAGGAATCAATTTGTACTACCCGAATCAATCAAGAAACTAACCTTATTTGAGGATATGTCCCCCATAATCCTAATCACCGATGCCCTTGAATGAGAAGAAGTTTTCATGCATTGAAGTCTAGGGCTAGAACACTTACCTTGATCATCCGCTTCCTCAATTGTCATGTTTTCGTCTTGTAGATGAGCTATCTTCGCTTGCATAGAACGGTTGATGGCCTTGTTTGGACATTCAAAAGTGCGATGTCCTTGTTCTCCACATCGAAAACAAAGTCCCAACCTCTTAGCCCGCTCCAGGAAATCAGAATCACGTTGCCAGTGCATAGCTTCTTGCTTCTTAGGTGTATCCGTTTGCTTCGGCTTTGGTCTTCCTCCTTGACCGTTAATAGAGTTAGTCGATCTCTCTCCATTTTGATTTATTGAAATAGGTCTTGGGGGTCGATGTCCTGTTGAGATAAACCTTGATTTGAATGCCTTTTTCGTGGTAAACTTCTCCATCTTCTCAAAGTTTTCTGCTTTTGCAACCGCATCAAGAAAATCTACACATCCGGACCCCTTTACTTGATAGCGAAGCTCTTCCCGCAAACCCTCAATAAACTTGCTTTTCAGCGCATCTCCAGAAACTTCTATTGCATACTTATGTAAACACAAAAATTTCTCCTTATATTCTTCAACAGACAAGTTATATCTATCATCCTCATGCTGCTTGAAAGAGTAGAATTCCATTTTCTTTTCCATCCGATAATGTGGAGAGCAATAACGATTCTCTGCTTGCTCTCGAAATTCTTTCCAGAGGATCGGACCTTCACGTGTTCTTGTCTGTATATAAGATTTCCACCACAGTTTTGCGACTCCTCGCAGATGCAGAATTGCCACCTTTGCTTTTGATTCCTCACTAAATACGCGCAGGTCAAAGAAATCTTCAAGTTCCTCAATCCATGCTTCAAGATCCTCTCCAGTTTTTCTTCTCACCATCAAATTCATTTAATTTTGCTCTTTTGAACACTTGCTTTAGTGCAGATTCACCTGCATCATCGTCCTCTTCAGGTTCACGTTGCCGTCTAGCTCTACGTGCATTTGATGTGCCCGCACCATTACCACCTTCAGCATTGAGGTCCATGAAAGCATTTGCAGTAGCCTCTTTTTGTTTGTTGGATCTTTCTTTATGTAATTCTGCATTCAATCTACGGATAAGCTCCTCTTGTTCTTCTATCTTCTTCTTCAAAGCCTGCATCTTGTCCCGGAATCCAACTCTGCTCTGATACCACTTGTAACAAGTCTCCTAAACTTGAGTCACAATCTCACACAAAATAATGGGTTTCGACACCACAAGATATAAAGAAGGCAAACAGAGTATACGCAGAACAAGAAGAGAGAGAATTTTATTATCTGTGATCCATTACAAAATCTATCAGATTGCTTCAATGTGAAGCCTCATCCCCCCGACCACCCCCGAGCTGATCTCAATCCCAATCTCAATCAAAATCACAATCTCAATCCCAATCTCAATCACAATCACAATCTCAATCTCAATCTCAATCTCAATCTCAATCGCAATTCCAGAAGCCGAAAAACGATCGTAATGACTGTACGACCATCATCCTTTTCTATCTCTCAGTCTTCGTCTTTTTGGGATCTCCGCCTTTCGCCAGCGCACGACCAATCACGCCTTCCTAGACCCGCACTTTTAGAATCTGCATGCTCCAAGATAGCGTCTTTTCGCATGTCTCATGCAAGACTTCCGGACCACCCATGCATCTACTTTTCATGTCCACCATCAAGAATCGTACCTGCAAAAATAGAGGTAATCCCTGCAACGCACTCACACACACCTCAATCACCCAACAATAACCCATATACCCATGTGCGTTTTCTAAATCCGCGAACATGAATAAGATGAATGAATGAAGGCTTCTCTTTTTTTTTTTTTTTTTTTAAGTGTTGGAAAAGGGCACTTTTCAAAACCCTGCAACTCAAAAACAGTGAGGAATCAGCTTGAGCTTGTGAGAGACAAAAATATTCAGTTCTTAAATCTGTACAATAATGTTAGAGACGCCTCAGGTCCAAATCTGCTTCCAGATATCACTTTTGGGCCCTGCAAAATCGAAAATTCTAGAGAGAGATGAAAAAACATGAAAAATCTCTTCATTAACCTATCTTCATGGAACCAAATGAGACATAAAACATAGGAACTCCAAAAAATTCAATCAGGTAAAGTTTTTCTACTAAGAATACTCTACCTTTCTCTCATCCAACACTTTTTCAGATTCCTTCATCTTCATGCTCGAAATTAACATACAAATTTCATGTGACAACTTTCTAGAGAGAGAATGTAAAAACTTATTGCTACAGAATTTTGCAGACATGATCAAAATATCCTAAACATAAAATTTCATTATTACCTACACATCTTTTTTTTTTTTCCAGGTGGAAAATCAACGTGGCATCTTACAGCCAATTCATTACCTTTCGTGCTCCTTGATTCCATTCCTCATATGCTCTTAATTGTCTGCAGTCCGATTTCTTTCTGGTAACTGCGGAGCATTTTCATTCTCTCCTTCGATGTACTTCCAGTAGCCTTTTCCCATCAAGAAATTCGTCATTCTGAATCTCCAAGCATGGAAGTTGTTCTTGTCCAGCTTATCGCTCATAAGCTGACTCATTCCATCTGTGTTTGCCATTTCTGCAACAATTCACAGCACTGCAAAACACTACAAGCAGCACTTCTGCTTGAACACTATCGCACTATGACGTGATAGTTTGATCTCAGAAAAACATAGTTTTCGTGTATCAACAATACATGGAATCACTTGAAATTCTGGATCTGGAATATATGAGTGTCGCCGAACACAACGCAAGTTACAATTTTTTAAACTGACGTGGTTTTTCTGTGGGCCCCACCTTGCGGGCTCGAAACGGAGGTGGAGATGGCTCCGAAACTTCGATCTCACAAAAATGAGTGATCCTAAAGGGATAACTTCTCGAAAATATTTTGAGGTCTTCTACCTTCACGCCGATTTTCATAGCAAACGGAGGCCGTTTGTGAAATCGCATTTTTCCATGCCTTGCCGCGTAGTCTTCACCGTCGCCTTCTCCACAAGCTCTCTACATCCACGCTGGCTCTGATACCATGTCACAAGGAAGGAGATAAGGAAGAGAGCTCACACATACACTCTCACTCTCAAGGAGAAGCACACACACAGATTGAGGCAAGGAAGAATGATCTTCTTCTTCTTCTTCTATTACATAAAAGGAATGTACAAGAATGACCTAAAAACAAGAATACAACAAGTGCAATATATAAAGATCAGTACATAAGGAAAAACCTAATGTCCGCAAATGAGTGAGCTGGCAAGAAACAAATGTGCCATCACTCTCGGTAGATAAATCTAATAAATCTCAATGAAGTATCCCTGACATATATCGGCGTGACCACTATACATGTCGGAGAAACGAAAAACTGGTACGTGTCATCCTCGATCATCACATGTTGAGCTTGATATCTCAACAAAAGAGGCAAAGAAGAAAGAGGCCTGAATGGTTGTTGCAGAGGCCTCTACATCGAAAACAGAGTCTGCTAATCTTGTGCAGGAAGAAGAATGGGCATTTACTACTGTTTGCAGTCTTGACCCATCTTCTCATGAGCAGTGCATGTCTACAATAGAATCAGATGTTCGGTACTTTGATAGTGGGGCAACTAAACATATTACCTCACAACGTAGTTTCTTCTCTTCACTCGAGCATGCCCCTACAGGGAATACTGTTACATGCGCCAACAACTCCTCCTATCCTATTATGGGAGTTGGTAAGATCATTTTGACTATTGCTGATGGTAGTTCTTTCACTTTGTCAGATGCTTTGTTTGTGCCAGGGATCAAGAAAAATCTATTATCAGTTTCTGCATTAGCCAAGATTGGCTTGGTTGTGAAATTTTTTGATGATAGATGTACAGTTTATGATCTATCAAATGGCAACATCATTATTGCTTCTGAAATTTTATCTCGTATTCTATATAATCTCATAGAATATGAAAGATCTGTAAATGATTTGGCATGTGCAGTACATGATTCTCAGGCTATCTCAAATGCAAAGCTTTGGCATGCATGCTTTGGTCATCTGAATTTTGCTAGTTTGCTATGCCTCCAAAAATCTGAAATGGTGTCCTCTTTGCCCAAACTTGAGGCACCTGGAAAACATGTTTGTGAAGGCTCTATTTTGGGCAAAATGCAGCGTTCCTCCTTTCTAAAAGATGGTTCAATTCGGGCTACTCAAAAATTGCAGCTTGTACATAGTGATGTTTGTGGTCCTATGTAGACACCTTCTTTTGGGAGCTATCTTTACTTCTTGACTTTCATCGATGATTTCTCCAAGCATGCATGGGTATATCCATTGAAGGCAAAGTCAGAAGTGATTATGTGCTTCAAACATTTTCTGGTCTTGGCTGAAAACTTGTCAACGTGTAAAATGGGCACCCTCCATTCCGATCGAGGAGGGGAATATATGTCTTCTGACTTTAATGCATTTCTGGCTGAACGTGGGATAAAACATCAGTGTACCGTGCCGTATACACCTCAACAGAATGGGGTTGTTGAACGGAAGAATAGGTCACTCATGGAGATGGCAAGGTGTATGGTCAAGAGTCAGGTTTTACCACATAGTTTCTGGCTTGAGGCTATCATGTGTGCAACATATGTACGTAAAAGGTGTCCCACTAAAGCACTACAGTCTATCACTCCGTATGAGGCTTGGCATGATCGCAAGCCATCTGTTGCTTATCTACGTGTTTTTGGTTGTTTGGCATATGCATTAGTGCCTAAACAACATCGCACAAAATTGGATGATAAAGCAGTAAAATGTATTTTTGTTGGGTACAATTCTGAAAGCAAAGGCTATCGTCTGTATCATCCATAGACTAAACGCATTTTGGTTAGCCGTGATGTTGTTTTTGAGGAAGATGCTATTCATCCATTGCTTTCATGTACTAAGGAGACATCTGTTAGCTCCAAAGACATGTATGATACCTTGTTGACTCTTTTTACACGTGGAAAGTCTAGTGTTGGTCCTAATCGGGCAACTTCTCAGCCTTTGCAAGTTTCATGTGATAATGTAGATCATTCCATTTCTGTTGCAGATTTACATGATGCACTCGTTGATGAGAGAGCTGATATTGAGCAAGCAAAAACTATGCCAAAATGGCTGGTGCAGACCTTGCATGATAGAAAATTAGATGCACCTCTATCATATCGTACTCGGTCAGGCTCTCATAGTGCCTCTTTTGCATCATATTGCTATGCTATGACTCCCTCTAGCCTCTATGATGAGATTGAACCTGTTTCATTTGATGAACCACAAAATTCTGAACATTGGATGGTTGTAATGCAATCTGAATATGATGCTATCATGAAAAATGGTACCTAGTCTTATGTGACTTGCCTTCTGGGAAGAAGGCCATTGGCACTGAGTGGGTATACAAGCTGAAGTGTAAACCTGATGGAACAGTTGACAAGTATAAAGCTAGGCTTGTTGCAAAGGGTTATGCGCAAGAAAGAGGCATTGATTTTGATGAAACCTTTGCTCCTACTTGCTGAATGACTATTGTTCATAGCATCTGTGCACTTGCAGCTCATCATGGTTGGAATGTACATCAGTTGGACATTAAAAAAGCACTTATGAATGGTGAATTGCATGAAGAAGTGTATGTTTTTCAGTCCCGTGGCTTTGTGCAGAAAGGGCATGAAAAACCAGGTGTGTAGGTCAAAGAAGGCATTATATGGTTTAAAGTAAGCACCATATATGAAAAGATACATGCCTATCTCATTGCACATGGTTTTGAGAACAGTCCAATTGAAAGCACCTTATATGTTAAGCATGCTAATGATGTGCTTCTGATCATTGTGGTGTATGTTGATGACATGCTGCTCACTAGTCCTCATGACACACATATTGCTGATTTTAAGGCTGATTTGCATGCCTCATTTGAGATCTCTGATTTGGGGCATTTGCATCACTATTTGAGAATTTAGTTTATGCAAGTTGATGGTGTAATGGCTTTGTGTCAAACAAAATATATTGACACATTATTGCAGCATTTTGGCCTTGAAGATTGTAAGCCTATTGCCACTCCTATGGAGACAGGTTTATGATTGCGTCTTCATGATGTTGGAGATGCATTTGATGTTGTTATCTATCAGCAGGTTGTTGGATGCTTGATTTACTTATGCATTACTCGACTAGATATTCAGTTTTCTATCTCACATATGAGCAGCTTTATGCATTGCCCAAGTGTCAAGCATTGGCAGGCGGTTAAGCACATCTTTCGCTACTTAAGTGGTACCCAACTACTTGGATTGTTTTATCCCAAGGGGGGATCACTACCACCAGATTTGCATGCTTTTTCTGACAGTGAATGGGTTGGTTGCTATGACACTTGTGTGTCCACCAGTGGCTTTTGTTCATGCTTGGTAGCTCATGTATATCTTAGCTGAGCAAGAAGCAGCCTACTGTGGCCACTTCCAGTTGTGAGGTTGAGTATAGGGCAGCTTTCACAGCGACTCTTGAGTGTGTGTGGCTCAGACGCCTTATGGTTGATTTGGGTGTCAGTCAGTCTTTTGCCACCACCATCTTCACCGACAATCAGAGCGCATTGGTAGTTGGGAGGAACCCTGTTTTCCATGCTCGCACTAAGCACATTGAGGTGCATTATCATTATGTCAAGGAGAGGTTCTCTGGTGGGGAGATCAGCTTGGCATATGTGCCCATGCAGGAGAACATTGTAGACCTTTTTATGAAGGCTCTGCCTAGGGAGAAGTTTGATGCTTTCTGCAAAGCTTTGGGCTTACTTCCTTTTGTGGATTGATTCCACATAGCTTGGCACTTCCTTATAGATGAGTGCCAGCTCCTTATTGACCGCATCACTCAAAGAGGGGATTTGTTGATATATTTAGGTAGTGATGTGTGTGAACACTCTAGGACCCCTGGGGCACTTTTTTCCCTCTTTAGGAGGTTTTCTCCCCCAATTTGTATATATGGCTATTACCCTAACGGGCCACTTATCTTTGTACATTCTAGTGGTAATACATTCAGCATTGTGTGTTGTGCTCCAAGCTTCTTCTTCTTCTTCCTTGTGCTATTTGCGTGCTTCCGTAGACGTCTAACTCCAACATATATTTGATGGTCTCCTACCAATATGCTATTGTGTTAAGCACGTAATCTATGGTTGGACCTTCTTGGGATGGAGGTGCCATGATCAACTAGTTCAACCAATACTTCTTGGTAGATGAGCATGCTCCTAGTATCTCTAAGTCAACCATGTGCAACACTGAGTGAGCAAGCTATACACGAGATTGTATTTCACATGTTTTGTGTTGATATATTTCAATAGTGATGGGTGGTAACACACTTACAAACATCTAGGCACTTTTTTCCCCTCTTAACTAGGTTTTCCCCCCTAGCTAGTATATATGCCTATCACCCTAATAGGCTACTTATCTTTGTACATTCACTTAGTAATACATTGTGTGTTGTGCTCCAAGATTATCGTTCTTCCTCATGCTTTTTGTGTGCTTTCCCTTGCCCTTGATCTCCAACAATTGGTATCAAAGCAAGTTGTCACTTTCTACATGGAATTGTTGATGTCCTCCCATTCATAGTCTTAGAATTGCACAAAATTTAGTGATCATACTTGAGATCATTAGTAGTTTCAACATATGTAGTTCATGATTCACATGCTATTCTAGATGCAAAACTTTGGCATGCATGCTTTCATCTTTTGAATTTTGCTAGTTTGTTTTGCCTACAAAAATCTAAAATGATGTCCTCTTTGCTTGAGCTTGATACACCTTCTAAGAATGTTTGTGAGGGCTACATTTTGGGTAGGTGCATTTTCATTCCTTCCCCAAAGATGACTCAATTAGAGTTGCACATAAATTACATTTTTTTCATAGTGATGTATGTGGTCCTGTGCAGACATCTTCATTTGGGAATCACCTATATTTTCATTGATTACTTTTATAGATGTGCATGGGTTTATCCATTGAAAGAAAGTCCTAAGTGCTTATGTTCGTCAAATAGTTCCTATATATGACTGAAAATATGTCAACATGTAAAATGGACACCCTCTATTGTGATCGAGGGGGAAGCATATATCTTCTGAATTTAATGTATTTCTGGCTAGGCATGGTATAAACCATTAGTGTATAGTGCCATGTACACCTCAAAAAAATGGATTTTGTTAAGAGGAAGAACATGTCTTTCATGGAAATGGCAAGGTCTATGGTCAAAAGGCAAGCTTTACCACATAGCTTTTGGCTTGAGGCTATTACGTGTGCAACATATGTACTTAAGAAGTATCCCACCAAAGCATTGCAGTCTATCACTCCATATGAGTCTTGGGATGGTCACAAGCCATTTGGTGCTCATCTGCATACTTTCTATTGTTTTGCATATGCATTAGTGCCTGAAAAACAATCCAAAAGATTGGATATTAAGTCTCTAAAATGTAATATTTTTGGGTAGAATTCTAAAAGCAAAGGTTACCATCTATATCATCCACATAATAAATTTATTCATGTTGTTTTTGTGGAAGATGTAATTCAACCCTTATTTTCATGTACCAAGGAGACATCAATCAACTCAATGGTTGTTTATGACACTTTGATGCCTCTTTTTAGGGTGGAAAATCAAATGCTACTCCTAATGAGGCAATTTGTTAGCCTTTACATGTTTCAAGTGGTGATGCATATCATTCTATTTGTTGGAGTTAGATGTATGCGGAAGCATGCGAACAGCACAAGGAAGAAGAAGAAGCTTGGAGCACAAGACACAATACCAAATGTATTACCACTAGAATGTACAAAGATAAGTAGCCCATTAGCAATAGGCATATATACACGTCGGGGGAAAAAACCTCATAAAGAGGCAAAAAAAGTGTCCGACGACCCTCGAGTGCTCACACACATCACTATCTAAATATAGCAACAAATCCCCCTTGGGAGTGATGTGATGAACAAGGAGCTGGCACTCATGTATAAGGAAGTGCCAAGCTATGTGGAATCAATCCACAAAAGGAATTAAGCTCAAAGATTTGCGAAAAGCTTCAAACTTCTCCTAGGTAGAGCCTTTGTGAAAAGGTCTACAATGGTCTCCTATGTGGGCACATATGCCAAGTTGATCTCCCCAACAGAGAAACTCTTCGTGACATAATGATAATGCACCTCAATGTGCTTAGTGCAAGCATGGAACACACGGTTCCTCCCAACTACCAATGTGCTCTGACTATCAGTGAAGATGGTGGTGGCAGAAGACTGATCAACACCCAAATCAGTCATAAGGCATCTGAACCACACACACTCAACAATTGTTATGAAAGCTTCCCTATACTCAGCCTCACAGCTAGAAGTGGCCATAGTAGGCTGCTTCTTGCGCAACCAAGATATACATGAGCTACCAAGCATGAAGCAAAAACCACTGGTGGACACATGAGTGTCATAGCAACTAGCCCAATCACTATCAGAAAAAGCATGCAAATTTGGCGGTAGTGATTCCCCCTTGGGATAAAACAATCCAAGTAGCCGGGTACCACTCAAGTAGTGACAGATGTGCTTAACCGCCTGACAATGCTTGACACCTGGGCAATGCATAAACCTACTCATACGTGAGACAGCAAACTGAATATCTGGCTGAGTAATGCATAAGTAAATCAAGCATCCAACAGCCTGCTGATAGAGAACAACATCAAATGCATCTCCAGCATCATGAAGACTCAATCGTAAACATGTCTCCATAGGATTGTCAATAGGCTTACAACCTTCAAGGCCAAAATGTTGCAACAATGTGTCAATATATTTCGTTTGTCACAAAGCCATTCCACCATCAACTTGCATAAACTGAATGCCCAAATAGTGATGCAAATGCCCCAAATCAGACATCTCAAATGAGGCATGGAAATCAACCTTAAAATCAGCAATATGCATGCCATGAGGACCAGTGAGCAACATGTCATCAACATATACCACAATGATCAAAACCACATCATTAGCACACTTAAGATATAAGGTGCTTTCAGTTGGACTGTTCTCAAAACCATGTGCAATGAGATAGGCATGTAACTTTTCATACCAAGCATGTGGTCCTTGCTTTAAACCATATAATCCCTTCTTTAACCTACACACCTGGTTTTCATGCCCTTTCTGAACAAATCCAGGGGGCTGAAAAACATACACTTCTTCATGCAAGTCACCATTCAGAAATGTTTTTTCAGAGGAATCAAAGTGTGTTTGAGATGGCCAAGTCTATGCTTCATCAAAAGCAACTTGCACAAAAGTTATGGGGTGAAGTTGTACATACTACAATACATATTCTTAACACAGGGTTCTCACATGTTTTGAAGAACAAACCCCATTTGAGGCTTACTTTCAGAGGAAATCCAATATGAGTCTTTTTTGAGTTTTTGGTAGTGATGCCTATGTGCAAGGTCTTGATGATCATAGGCCTAAGAAATACAATTTCATCAATTATAGTGATCGTTCGAAGGCAAACAAACTCTATGAACCTAAGAGTCACTAAATTATAATTACTAGAGACTGCACTTTTGATAAATACTCTATGTGTTCATTCCTTTTGGAATCTTTTCAAGATCCAAGTCCTCCCATTTCCTCTTTAGAGGGGGACCATTCCACTGCCATACAATCACACTATGTGGAGCATGCTCTCTTTACTTACATGGCTTTCCAGATTGTGGTACAATTTTGGAGCATAAGGATTCAAAGATATAGTCTCAATTTACACCTCATATGGATACATCTCCCATCACTCCATCAAAGGTTTTCATTTCCCCTCAGCCTTGGTTGGGCTTTCCTCCAAGATCAGTGGCTCCTCACCTTATATTCATCTCTTCGAGAGTCCACTTACCTTGTTTATAGCGGCATTTTGAGCATACAATGTCCCATTCATGGAGACCAACATCTTTCCATTCTCTATGAGATACTCTTTGGATAGATGACTTAATTAGATCTTTTTTTGAGCCATCTTCTCAATTGAAAGGGGGCTTTCATGGTCCTACCAACACATACGAAGACTTTGTACATTCCATGAAGAACTACAACATACATATGTACTACCATGTGAATATAATTTCATGCTTCATGTTTTACACTTCATTATTGTAGGACCTACTTCTTCTTCCATTCGTGTTTTACATTTCATTATTGAAGGACCTACTCATGGTGGATATTGTCAAAGCTTTGCAGGTTCCTGCATACCACATGGATTCATCCTATCTATCTTGCATGGAGGTGATCTCATCTAGTGAGGTCTTGTTCCATTCGTGTACATCATTGGTGGCATATATATGGAGCATCCACTTGATCCATCTAGTGGACATATTATGGAGTACCTGGTGATCACACATGGTCAATCCCACATGGAGGCTATGAATTTCCACATGGAGACTTCTTTTTGGTGCTCATGTTGCTTCTTTTACACTCATCGTGGACATTTCTCTCATACTGTAATAGCCTCCATACTCTAAAAAATGGAGCTACATAGGGGGTGTTGAGAATATGAGAGTGCGTCTCCATTTTGTATCTAGGAGACACTCCATTTCCATCTCATTTTCTTTTTATGGTCAGATCCTAATTGGCAAACTTACATGCTTTTTTTGGCTTAGGTTAGGCTTGTTGTTATGTCTCTCGAGTGTCCACTAGTGATCTTTGCTTCATGCTTGGTGACTCATGTTAAAAAATAAAGAAGCAAGGCTGTATATATTTTGCAAAAAGGGTTTTCCTCAAATAGAAGGAAAACACAAAAAATGAAAAATGGAAGCATTTACTTCAGCAAGTAGTGGAGGCCAAAGAGAATCAATCCAAAAACTAAAACTAATGTGAAGAGTGGCTGCTCAAAGTTGTCGAGGAGTTATGGAGAAGAGGCCACGAAGTCATCATGAGAGCTTGAGGTCACTTGGCCACAAAAGAGGCAAGGGAGGACACTCAAGTACAGAAGAAGAAGGCATTGAAGTCCCTTGTAGGTAGTTCATTTGGTTTTAGTCATTTCGTTTTCTACAGTCTCATAGACTATGTCCAGTTGCATACCATTTTTTGGGTAGCCTGATTGCAAGAGTCATATCTCTCAATGTATGTATCAATTTTTAGAGTTTAAATATTCATTGGAAATCTTATCTCTTTTAATTCCTCTAGTGAAATCCAATTTTCAATCTAACTGAGTGGACAGGCAGCCTGTTTTGAGGCAAAGAGATGCCAAGCAAAACTACTCCAAATTGAGTGTTTGATAGCTCATTTTAAAGCTATTAGTGTCTAGTTTGAGTGATCAAAGTTTCAAGTTCATTTCCTTTTCCAATTGATACCAAGTTTCATTATAAGGTTCAACTATAGGTCAAAGTCTTGATCCTAAGAAGATCTTCTACACTTTCTGTTGCGCATAGGAGAGGAATTCTCCAAAAATTGGTATCAGAGCTCGACAATAGAGCATTGGAGCTTGAAGAGGCAAAGCATTGGAACTGAAATAAAGCAAAGGAGAAGCTACAAATCAAGGGGGAGCTTCATAAAGTCAAGACAAAGTGCCATAACATAACTGAGGTAAACTTCAAACTTGGAAGTCTTCAATGGTTGATTTAGGACAACAAGTTGAGAAGCTAGATAAAGATAATTTTCAGTCTTGGAGGTATAGAATGACAAATTACCTTAAAGGTAAAGGTTTATGGAGTCTAGTTACTGGAGATGATCCACAACCAGTGGACCTTCAAGATCCCAACATTACTCTAGCACAAAGGAGACAATTCCTTGATTGGGAAGAGAGGAATCGAAGGGTGATGTTCCTCATTTCACAAGTTATTTATAACACTATGATTGGTCATGTGCAAAGCATAGAGATAGCCAAGGAAGTTTGGGAAGCATTGGAGAAGGTGTATGCTACTTCAACAAGGTCTCGAAATATGCAACTCAAGAACGAGCTCAACAACATGAAGAAAAGTTCGAATCAAAGCATTAGTGAGTATACATTGAAGATCAAGGAGCTTCGAGATCAGAGAGGATCAGTTGGATGCAAGATAGAAGAGGAAGACATTGTCCAAATAGCCCTTAATGGCTTGAGGAGTGAAGAAATGTGGAATCCCCTCATCACAAACATTCTTTATAGAGATCCTCTACTAATGTTCGAGGAGATTATACCAAATCTTGTGGTTGAAGAGGCTGCTCAACAAGGAGAAGGAAATAAAAATAAGGACAGCCATAGCCAAATGTTATATGCAGGTCGAGGTAGAGGAAGGAACTCAAGAGAAGGCTCGAGAGGAAGAGGAAGAAGCTACAACAACACAAGTTCCAGCCAACACAACTCGGAGGACAACAAGGACAACTCAAATGACAACACATATGGAAGAGGTCAAGGAAGAAATAGGGGAAGAGGTCGAGGTTCATCCAATCCTCATAAAGGTATAACATGTTATCATTGTGGTAAAGTAGGACATTATGCAAATGATTGTTGGCAAAAGAATGGAAGGCTGAATGGAGGCAACCAAAGGATCCAAAATAACTATGCGATCACATCAAGAGAAGGAGACAAGCAAACCATGCTTGCCATGAAGCATGAGTACAATAGCCCGAGAAGTGATGACAAAAAATGGTTTATAGATTCAAGTTGCAGCAATCATATGACATGCCAAGGAGATTTATTCACAAATCTAAAAGCTCCAAATGGAAAAGTATGTGTGGAAACTAGTGATGAAACCCAACACAAAATTGAGCATGTTGGAGAAATCAAGCTTGGAGACAAAAAATCAAGCTTGTAGTGATGCATCTGGAATAATCTCATCTATGTTTTCCAATCGCTCTTTCAAGTCCTTGATGCATGTCACATACACATCCACAGACTCATTTTCATCCATACATACATCCTCAAGTTGCTTTCTCAAGTATGCAACACGTGCTTCGCTACGCACGACATACAAAGAAGCAAGAGTGTCCCATGCCTATCTTGATGTAGAACATGACCGAATGTGTGGAACTATATGATGCTTCATAGAAAGCACAATCAATGCATAAGTTTGAGCATCTTTTCCATCCCATCTAGGTTTCTCTTGTCTTGGTGGATAAGGAGAAACCACTATACTTGAAGAAGAAGCTCCATCTGTGATAGTAGACTGTGAAGTAGAAGAACGTGCAGGTCTTCGATCTACAACTGCCACTATGTTCCAAAGTTGTTTTGCAACAAGAACATGCTTCATCATGTAAGACCACATTGGATAGTTGGTCCCATCAAGTTTATCTTCAGCTTGAATCATGCCAAGCCAGTCACTGCTGCCCTCCATTTCACTAAAGAACAAGAATGTGACAAAATCTTTACTTCAACAAAAGATGAAATGAATGCTGAAATTTTAGTTCACAAATCGTTACTTTGATGGCAATTTTGACTGCACGAATGGTTTCAAAATGGGAATAACACCCTAGTGCAAATGGTAGAAATGTTTCTTAGTTGCTGAAATTCATTGTTCTATGCTCCGACGATTTGCACTTTTAAAAGTGCATGCATGTTGCGATGTGAAAAACCAAAACTTACGAAGGAGCTTAACCTGCTCTGATACCATTGTTGGGTGTGTATAGAAGTGCAAGAGACACATGAGAATCACACACAAGGAGCAAGACACGTGGAGAAGATAGATGGATGGAATAGCTCTCTTTATTGACGATGAACTGAACTGAAGTAAGCTAAATAATATCCCTAAGTACAAAGTACCACCACATATGGGTGTATCAAATATGTGGTAACATGGGGGAAAAAACATCTAGCCATCACTAGAGTAAAAAGTGCCTATGTATAGGGAAAATGTTCACATCAAAGCTACTCAAGGAATACATAAGTGTAACACTTTGATTGTGCAGAATTAGTAGATTTCTACTTACTAGTGGATGAGATCCATTTACTTTTGCCCTTATGACTAGCCAAGAAAGCTTGATCTGCAACATGTATAATGGACATGTTCTACCTAGATTGATCTTCCCCCAACAGAATAGAGACTAACTCCTCAAATGTTAAGGCATTTGGATTGCCTTTCATAATCAATCAAAGAGTAGAAGGAAAACTTTGATATGAATCTAGAAGACCATTCAGAACAGTCTGCACCAAGCAAGTCTTCATCAACAGAAATCAATGGAGTCTCCTTCAATTGTCAGAAAACTATCCATGGAATCTCCTTCATTCATGTGCTCACTCTCCAATTGTTTTTGGAGGTTAGAAACACAAGCCTTATTCCTTGTCTGGTATAAAATGGTAAGTGTATCCCAAGCATCCTTTGTTGTTCTAGAAGAGCGAATGTGAGGAATAATGGCATGTTTGACAAACAAGGCTATCAATGCATGTGTGCGAGCATCTCTACCATCTCAACAAAGTTGTGCTGCAGTAGGTGCAGCAAGAACCACAACACAAACAATAACTTGAAGAATATCACCATCTTCAAAACCATCTATATCACCTTCAACAACTGTGTTTGCAGGTGTAATAGGATGTTTTTCCACACCCTGCACAATATTCCATAGTCCTTTTGCAACCAATACATGAGACATCATATAAGCCCATAATGGGTAATTGGTACCATCTAACTTATCCTCAATAGTCAACATACGAAATTGGTTGTCACAATTAAGAACATACTCGAGATTGTGGCCAAAATGTGTATGAAGATATTTGAGTTGATGGTGATGGTATAAAAGCTGTGAGGAGATGGTTGGATACAATCCAGAGATGAGGTGGTGCTGCAATAATCCTGCTTTACACCTAACAATGTAACTTCAGGGCACCTTAGTAGACACCTTTACCTTACCAAATATGCATTTAGACCCACTATGTACTTTGGAGCATCATTGCCAAATGTTTTTACCAAAACAGATAACTTGCACATAGAAGAACTTTGAAAAACTTGCTATTTTTGGAATTGAACCTCTCATAAAAATGTTCAGTTCTCACTCTTTGGTCGCAGTTGACCCAAGACCTTTTAGACACATATAATTGAAGAGCTAATCTAACTACTCCAAGTTATTTCACTAATTCAAAGTGAGTATACAATGAGGAATGAGTTTGAGAACTCAAGGGTGTAATCTCGACTTTTCAGGAGGAAGGCAATGTGCAGACATAGGTAGCTTGTATGATTCACAACTCAAGATCTAGTGAACCAAATGTGATGAAAACTGATCTTTAGCAACTAGACTAATCACTCTAACTTTTTCAAGTTAAAAAAATCCAAATGATCAAGTATACATAGAGAACTCGATCAAACAAAATCATTGAAATAAAGAGGTTGTAGCAAAGAACAATAGATAGAGATTCTCATGAACTAGTGACTCAAATTGTATGTGCTAATGAATGTATGATACAAAGGAGATGTATTGGACTTACTCATATGTATGTGAGCTCAATGTATGCTCAACCATGAGGCTCAATGGATCTCTTCCCTGTCATATTCCACGTCTAAAAGTCACCTCTATTTATACACAGGGAGAATTTGAAATTTGAATTTCCCTAACTTAAAAGTGTTCCTACACTATAGGTGTTGATTGATTTGATTCCAAACACTAATTATTCATGGTTCTTGCCTCCTAACATCACGAGATTCCTTCAACTCATTTCCATTTACTTTTATCCATTGAGGAAAAGTCTATGACTTTTATAAGAGGTATTCATATGCACTTCATGAGTGATCCAAATGAATATGTGAGAAGTCCTTATCATTTGGTCAAGCACCTAAGCTTGCCAAATGTACCAACAATAGTCCCGTACATCTCTGCTTGCGACTTCAATGAAGGCAACTTTGACTTGGTATATGATATGAGAAAGACCCTCTTTGTTAACACAATATTTTCTTGGCACTCTCGCATCAAATACCTCCTTGCGTGTTATAAGCAGACATTTGAGGAAATGTTTCCATGGGGTTTTGAGAATACCATTTATTGGAATTATTTGCAATAGAACATGGCTTACATGTAGAATAGTTACGCATTCCACATCCATACATACCAAGTCCAGTACGTTGGGATGGTCTAGTGATAGATCTAGCAAGAGGCCTTCGACTGACAGAACATCTTTGACTATGGAAGTTGTCAAATACTACATTGCACACCCTTCACAACAAATGTCTATTAGGGAAAACAAACACGAGAGAGGGGGAGTGTTGGCAATAGCCAAGGATTTCAAGGCGGTGTGATGAGGCAAGGTAGCATGAGGCAAACCAATCAAAGAGAGTCACAACAGAGAGAAGACCAAGCAAAACCAAGTAGGTAAGGAAGTCAAAAATGATTCAACAAGTAGGCCTATTAAATTTCCAAAATCCATACTCGATGTAACATAGTGATTTTAGTTTGGTCACTACACATTATTGTAAATTCCATTTTTTGATAATCCAGACTCCATTTTGTTCAAGCCAAGGAGTCCTCGAGCTTGAGGAGTACTAGAAGTACCCATGTATCAAGTTTTGTATTTTTATGAGCTCGTTTGAGCCTCCAAATAGGCATATGAAGCTATTTTTTAACTAGCCTGAACACTAAATCTAGACAAGGGCAAAACTAGTGAACAATATAAAAAGAGCTGGAGAGCTCATTTTTGGAAGCAGTTTTTTGGGAATTGAAGTGAGAAAAAGGTATTGAACCTATCTTGTGTTGGGAATGCAAAGCGTTGCATGCACATTCTCAAATGTATTGCAATTTTTGGCATCATGGCGATACTTGACAGAGATCGTGTATCGTGTTTGACCGATTGCGATACTTGACAGAGATCGTGTATCGTGTTTGACCGATCGCGATACTTGACAGAGATCGTGTATCGTGTGAACTCAAGTGTCGTGTATCGTGTCTGCTGAGTATCGAGTATCGTCTTTATCCAAGTATTGAGTATCTTCTTTATCCAAGTGTCGAGTATCGTCTCCCGTGAAGTATCGTGTATCGTCTCGAGTAAATATCGTGTATCGTCTGAGTCAAAGGTCGAGTATCGTGAACTTTTTTGGAGGTCAAGTATCATGACTTGAGATTTCATAGTCAGTCCTTTCCCAGCCAAAATTTTTCTAGGATTCTAACCTTGAGTGAAGAACTCTAGAAGTTGGAGGTTGGCAAGGTTAAATAGAACTTTAAAGTGGATGAACCTAAGATCTGGGAGAACCCTAGGAAGCCAAAGAAGTGTAATCTCTTCTGTAGGAAGTGTAGCCGAACCCAGTAGCCGTTCACATTATTTTGAAACCTTTAGTGAGTTAGAAGAAGAAATTCCTATGGCTTCAGAGGATATGCAAAACACTGTACCAATGATTGGCATGATGTCAATTATTGAGGGAGAATATCGGACATCTTTAGAATATGTGACCACCAATCAACATGAGATTCCCATATACCTAGATGGACTAAACCAATCAGTGGCCAGACTGAAGAAAGCTTCAGATGCTTACATAGTGCCTAGGCTAGCAGTTAAGTATTTAGGAGGATTTTATATGGATAAAAGGGACATCCAGTATGTTGTTACAGAACATCCTGAAAATATCAATGAACTTGGGGAAGAAAACACTGCTCCAAACCTTAATGAAGAAGGAAATGAAGTGCAAGTGACCACACCTAGAGGGAGTTCTACTGTTGTTAGGGTTTGGAGAGGAGACCTGGTTCCCCAGGATGACTCATTAATGGATGTGTATTTGATCAATGGAATGAAGCATCTCCTTAGAGCCCACTCTTCAATATGGGAAGTAGCCCCCAATCCAGTTACTGGCTATGAGTTACAAGATCCTGACTTTCCCACAATTATCACATATTTGGACAAAAATCAGAGAAGGTATTGGCCCTTAACAGAGCTGGAAAGAGCCGAGTTGAAGTATCAGAATATTTCTGTGTTTCCCCCGAGGGATCAAGCCACTACTTCACGAAACCCACAGGGAACCTCTCAGAATAATTCGTGTCAATAGTCGGGACAAACACAACAAACACAAATCCCAGTTAAACCACATGTGCAGTTTGCTATGCCTGCAATAACCCTAACTATCGACCTCAGCCACCTGTTGACCCATGGGTTGGAATTCCTGCCTTAGTTAGACCACCTGGAGCAAGAGGATGTGGTATACCCATTGGAAGACCTGTTTTTCCTGTGATGCCTAGACCGCCTGAAGCAGGAAGAAGATTAAGGCCAATTCAAGTAGCCAAATGCATGAGAAATCATTACGATGGCTCTAGTGAACCTTACAATCATATAGCTGAATTCAAACAAGTAATCAGAGCCGAACAAGTAGAAGATATTTTTATCCAATATGAGTCTTTTGGTCTAACTTTGACAGACACAGCTTTAGCTTGGTTCCAGCCATTAGATCCAAATAATTTTCAGAACATGGAACAAGTCTATCAAGAAATGATTGAGGAATTCACTAAGTCTGGAATTAAAAACAACTCGTCATCATTAATCCATAGCTTTAAGCAAGCTCCTACAGAATCAGTGAGATTGGCAGCAAGAAGATTCAAGCAGTATGTGGATAGGTGCCCAGTGGAAGAGAGACCCACCCAAAACAAAATGGTGTCATTATTTTTGGAAGGATTATTGAATGGATCATTAAGATCTCTAGTGTATGTGAAGAGAGTTCAAACCTTGCAAGAATGCATGAAAGAATGTATTGACCTATAGGACAATCTAGCGGAGGATCTGAAAATACCTCAAGGTAGTATGAAGAGTGAAGATTCAGCAAGCAACACATCGAAGCCTAAGAACAATGTTGAGGAAATAGCCAATCTAGTAGCAAAGAAGCTGAACGTCCAAGGACAGAGGAACTACCCCAACAACCCAATGAGAGTGCCCATGCTTAGAAGATGTATGCATTGTGGAGGTGATCATCCTTCTCATTTGTGCACTAGGGGAGTAATCCCACCACCTGCTTATGCTTACAATAGACCACCCGTTCTAGGCCCTCTACAATATTGCAGCATAGAACAAAAATACACAAATCACAGCGCAGAAAATTGTCCTTACAATAGGCAATCAAGACCAACACAACCTCTCATGAGACCTTATGGATACCCTCAGAGAGATCAAGGAGGTGAAGCCTTCAAATATCCCACATATCAGCAGCATGTACCCATACCACAGCCGTATGCTTATCAAGGATACACTCAACCACAACCGGTGTTAGGACAACAACCACCCCATCCTCAGAATGTTGTCCCAGTGAAAATAGCTCAACCTGAAGAGAACTTAGAGAGAGCAATAGTCTCAACCACACCATTGACTAGTAATGAACCATATGACTCATCTTATGACCATAGTCAAGGAAAATATCCCATTTATGAGAGCTCTATGATAGAATATGGACAAATGTACGAACCATATGCCTATGGCATGGAAATGCCAGATAGTTCCTACGGATATGAGCAGGACTATGTGTCATTAATGTACACAGCCCCTAGGGCATCCATACCCCCCCGACCTATGAACAGACCGCTTGTACCTAGAGGACCATGTTATAGATGCGGAGGTGATCATTACATCAGAGAATGTACACTACCAAACCCACCACCACCACAGCGAGTCTGGGAAGGCTACTATAGTGATTGTGGTAAGGAACACCTTTTCAGAGATTGCCCCAAGAATCCTAACAAAGTTAACTCTAACGTGCAGATTAACGTGATAGAAGTGATAGAATCATCAGGAAGTGATAAGGAGTACACTGTACCGTTGAAAGCAATAACTAGAGCCAAAGCTAAAGAGACCCCAGACAAAACTGAAGAAATTGATCAAGGTGACAGAGAAATGAACATACCTACACCTCAAGTAGTTGAAGAATCGGAAGAGTCTGAGAGAAGTGTTGTAAGCAAACGAACACAAAGATGGAAGAACCGTAGAGATAGGATAAAGGAAAAGAAATTGCTACAAAAGAAGGAAATTGAGAAGAGCGAACAAAATCTAAAAGAGAAACAAGAAGAGGAAGAAGAAAATCTGAAAGGATAGTAAAAAAAAGAAGAGGTAGGATCAGTTTTAGCAGATCCCATGCCTGAAGAATTAGCCACGTGGATTCAGGCGTACAAGGCACGAATAAGAGCAGGACCTACCATAGAACAACATGAAAGAGAATATCCTAAAGGTGATTTAGAGAAAGAAAGGTTGGAGATCTGCAAAAAATTAATAGAAGTCGCTCAACAGACCTTAGAAAAACCTGCTTTTCCACTACCCAATACACGAATTTCCGAAAGAGAATTCCAAGAGTGTGTCATTGCTAATGATCACAAGAAACCCAAAGAAGGCGAGACCCATCATGGAAATTTCTGCGAGGATAAAAGGGAAGGATCCATTGTTCTCAAGGTAGAAGGGGAATGGTCTAAAGATTTGTGGGCAAGAGTCCAAGAAGACCAGTGGAAGAAAGTGGAAGGAATAGACCCACCCTTTGAGGAGCTAGAAGTAGAAGGTGAAATTGAAGACTCCATACCTAAACTGAATTCAAAAGAAATAATACCAATTGATCCAAGTAACGAAGAAAATGATAGTGTAAAGGTTTTGCCAAATTACACAGGAGAGTACGAACATAATTCAGAATTATACCACATTCCCTCAATGAGAAAAAAAGAACTGAACTCATCTGTCCAAACATCGGATATCATACAGCACCTTAGAAAGGTAAAAATCCCTTGCACCCTGACATTGGAAGAACTGTTAAAGGTCAAACCACATTTGAAAGAGAAACTGACCAGCCAATTGGAGATCAAGGTGGACGAGAAGGAGATGTCTGATGAAGTAAACACAGTAAAAATCACAGTCGATAAGGTTGGAGATTTTAGTGAGGGAGATGAAGGAAACACTTGCCTTCCAATTACCTATAGAGGTTACACTACCAAAGCCATCTTAGATTTTGGAGCTGGAGTAGGAATAGCAACTAAAGAAATATGGGAGAAATGGGGAAAACCAGCTCTAAGACCAACACGCATGAAGATACAAATGGCAGATGGACACACTGAAAGACCCTTGGGATTATTGGAACGAGTAGTTTTTACCACTTGTGGAGTTGAGTTCGAGCACACCTTAGCGATATGTCAATTTGAAAGGCCAAGCAATTATGAAATGATACTTGGGAGACCTTTCATGAGACAACTAAAGGTAGTGCAAGATTGGGGAAAAGATGCTGTATACCTACAACATGAAGGAACCACCACAAGAATAAATCTCCACACATATACATATCAAGATGTTCCCCCCTTACAATGGAATTAGATTCATAAGGAGGAAGATAATCAGTCGATTCATAGTATAGGTTCAAGTGATCAATCATGGATGAATGAAGACACTCATCTATGGATATGCCAAACTGCGAAAAAGGAAGAGGATAGGAGGAAAGGATGGCAGCAAAGGCAAGGAGTTGCTAGATCAGTACAAGATCCAGCCTATATGCCTCAAATATTCCTAGATGAAGAATTTGAACCTCATGGTTGGATGGAGATTTTAGCCACTCTCGATGTGTGTGTAAACGAAGAAGTGATAACCATGAATGAATGCATTGAGATGAGGAAGGACATGATGTTAGTCTATATGTGGTAGTTCTTCAAGAGGCTGAAGAAGGAGAAGTGATAGAAAAAGAATGGAAGGAAGACTATGAGAGTATTGAAATGGAGCAAGAGCCAATGGAACATGAAAAGGAAACTCAAAAAATAGGTGTCATAGCTAATGAAATTAATCAGGAATTGACACACGATGAAGAGCTCATGATAGATAACGAACCAGAAGATGGAGAAAACAAACCACTGGATCAGTTTGAAGTACCGGCTCACTTCAAAAAATATGAAGTGGAAGAGAGGAAAATCGCTATTCAAATGCCTAAACGAGAAGCACAACCAAGAATAGCGTATGACAACAAGGAACAAACCAAAAAAATAGTAGTAGCATTGGAGGAAGGAGAAGAGCGATGTACTTTCATAGGACAGGATGTCTCAATGGAGGAAGAGCAAGAGCTAATTCAACTCATAAGAGAATACAGAGATGTCTTTGCCTAGACCTATAAGGATTTGAAAGGAGTAGACCCTTCTATATGTGCTCATAGAATCCCTATGAGATCCGAAGCCAAACCTTCTAAACAAAGACCGTACACATATAATGATATATACTCAGCAAAGATAAAGGAAGAGATAGATAAGTTGTTAGATGCTGGATTCATTTACGAGATCGAACACACGGAGTGGGTATCACCTTTGGTGGTTGTACCGAAAAAGAATGGGAAGTTAAGGGTATGCATTAATCTGAAAAAAGTGAATGCCGCCACCATAAGAGACAGTTACCCATTACCCATCACAGATCATCTTTTGGAGAGAGTGGCAGGGAAGGAAGTGTATAGTTTTTTGGACGGCTTTTCAGGATATAATCAGGTAGCCATTGCTCCTGAAGACCAACATAATACAGCCTTTGCAACTGAATGGGGAGTGTACGCCTTTAGGGTCATGCCTTTCGGCCTAACTA
Source organism: Ceratopteris richardii (assembly GCA_020310875.1). NCBI lineage: Eukaryota > Viridiplantae > Streptophyta > Polypodiopsida > Polypodiales > Pteridaceae > Ceratopteris > Ceratopteris richardii. Next base: position 162,528,110 of record CM035410.1, read on the forward strand.
ATGCCCCAGTCACCTTCCAAAGATTAATGTGTCATGTATTCAAGGAGTTCTTGAGAACGAGTATGGAGGTGTACGTGGACGATCTATGTACTTATTCAGCTATACGATCAGAGCATATCCCTGAACTAGGAAAGATCTTTGCCAAATGTCGACAATATAGAGTATGTCTCAACCCAGAAAAATGTGTCTTCATGGTTCGCCAAGGAAAGATATTGGGACATATTGTCTCTAAAAATGGAATCTCAACTGATGAAGACAAAATCAAAGTATTTCTGGATTTGCCAAGACCAAAGACTGCTAAAGAAGTACAAGCATTTATGGGACATTGTGGATACTACCGAAGATTTATACATATGTATGCCATAATTGCTAGACCTCTTTATGCATTATTGACGCAATTTAACTAGACTGAAGAATGTGAAAAAGCCTTTAATGAATTAAAGAGTCGATTGAGTTCAGCACCAATCTTTCGAGTACCTAATTGGAACAAACCATTTCACATTCACGTGGATGCATCCAAGTTTGCCATTGGTTGCATCTTAGCTCAACCGGCAGATACAGGAAAATTAGACCACCCTATAGCCTATGCTAGTAGACAATTGAATCAAGCAGAACACAATTATACCACAACCGAAAGAGAAGGCCTAGGGATGGTGTATGCAGTAAAAAAGTTCCGACATTACCTTTTGGCAAACAAATTCAAATTCTTCATTGATCATCAAGCCCTACTGTACTTAGTCAATAAGCCTTGTAATACACGACGACTAGTACGATGGTTTCTATTGTTGATGGAATTTGATTTTGAAGTAGTAGTCAAGAAAGGAAATACCCACATAAGAGCGGATCACCTATCAAGAATGACACATGGAGAACCACCCATAGGAGTACCGGATGATCTGCCAGATACGTACCTGTTTAACCTCGAAGTATGTCCCCAATGGGCAGAAAAATTGATCCCCATACTCACGCATGGACCTAAAGATGGGATCACACCAAACCGAACCCAAGACCTATGGAAGACTAAAAACCTTCATATTATTGTTGGAAGTTTGTATCACCAAGACTCAAGTGGATTACTCATGATATGCGTAGAAGAAGAGGAACAAGCAATGTGGCTTCAAAAAGCACATGTAAATCAATGGAAAACTCATCTAAATACGAGCGGAACATGGCAAACACTAAGGAGATTGGGCATACATTGGCCAACCATGCAGAGGGATGCGCATAACTATGTATCAGCCTGCCCAACCTGTCAAGAATGGAATCCAGAAGAGAACTCCACTCTATGCTACTCCACTATAGCACCAAGATGGAGCATGCCTCTGGTGAAGTTCTTAAAGACCTAAGAGTACCCAGAAGGAGCCACTCTAGCAAGAAAATGAGCACTTGTAGAACAAAGTAAGGACTATGCTCTTATAGGAAAACAACTCTTTAAACGAGGAAGAGATAATCATTTGTGAATGTGCATTCATGAAGACGAGTATCTTGCTGTTTTAGAGATGGCACATACAGGAGCTGCAGGAGGACATTTCTTTGCAGATAAGACAGCAAAAATGATCCTCTTTGCTGGAATGTGGTGGCCAACTCTACATCAGGATGCAGCCACATATGTTCAACAATGTGATACATGTCAACGAACGAAATATCCAATTAGAAGGGATGAAATGCCACTAAAACCCATGATGAGTGCTAGAGCTTTTACTAAATGGGGAATAGACTTCATAGGACCTATTAGCCCCCCAGCTAAAGGATCCTATGCCGAATATATAATTGTAGCCACAAACTATCTGACCAAATGGGTTGAAGCCAAAGCAACCAAGAAAAATGATGCAAGGACTACGGCCAAGTTTCTCTTCGAGAACGTCTTCACCAGATTTGGACTACCGATAGAAATTGTGAGTGATAGAGGTACGCACTTTGTGAATGAAGTTATAGAAGCCTTACTAAATGAATTCTTGGTAATTCATAAGAAATCAGCCCCTTATCACCCACAAGCCAATGGACAAGCCGAAAGTTCAAATAAAATCATGTGCACAGTTCTCACAAAAATTGTGAACAATGGTCGATCTGACTGGGATAAACAATTACACCATGCTTTATGGTCATTTCAAGTAGCCTACAAAACAGCCATAGGAACTATGCCTTTTAACCTAGTGTATGGATAGAATGCTATTTTGCCAATTGATTTCTTAATTCCCACTCTCAGAGTAGCAACAACTTACGAGTGGACTGGACATGAACTATCAGCTCAATTGGATCAAATAGAGAAGTTACATGAAACTAGGTTACAAGCTGTAGCAGGGATTTATGCTGCTAAAAGGCGAGAGAAAGCCTACTTTGATGCTCATATTAAAGATAAAAATTTGAAGGAAGGAGATTTAGTTTTGGTATATACTCTGAAACAACACGCTAAGAAGTTGCAGAAGAGAGGATATGGCCCGTTGATCATCAATCGTATATCTACGAGTGGAGCCATCAGTCTAACAACCCTAGATGGAGAAGTACTACCAAACTATATCAGTGGGTGTCGAGTGAAAAAATATCTAGAACCATTGACTGAAGAAACAATGTCACGATTAATCAAGGGTAAGAATAGATGCATCGAGGAGGAAAGGATACGAGAAGAAGCGAGACAGGAAGCACTAGAACGAATCAAGAAATGAAAAGAGTGGATGAGAGAGAGAGATGAGAGATATCGCTTAGGAGAAGAACTCATCCCAATGGCTAATTTTAGAGCCACTGAAAACCTAGGGCAACAAAGGAAGCAACCATATTTGAATTTGGGAGCCGTAAAAACAGAGTACCACTTAGTGGATGCTCTCATTGACACAGGAGCTGCTATAAGCTGCATCAAATTTTCATTGACTCAGCAACTCAAGGAAGAATTACGTCCATCAAAGGTACAGCTGATTGGAATAGGAGGAAAGATTACGAAGTGTATAGGAGAGATTATCTTACCTCTACACTTAGGAAACAACACAATGGAACAAAAACTCTTAGTATGTCACGATCAGAGCTTATTTGAAGAGCTAGTGCTAGGTCAAGACTGGATATACGAATATGAAGTGACTATCCAATTGGCCTTAGGATACATCTCAGCCAAGATAGGACATCGTGAAGTATTCAGCATGCTAGACAAACGACCAATCAAAGCTGCAAGTATAGAGCCAAAAACTCACTCAAATGAACAAAGTGATGCATGTATGTTCACAAGCACTATGGAAACCCCTTCATCAAGTACATGTGAGGACACACCGAATCCTGCTTGCATACCATCTTCTAATCTAGCAAGTCACAAGAGTGTCATTCTATCTGAAAACAGCCTTAGCGAAGAACCATGAACAAGAGAGACTAGTTCTCCGAGTAATCCCAAGTCTGCACCTATTAGAAACATTCCTTACACTCGACAAGCTTGGATAAGGAAGGACCAAATGGATGCATATCTTCAACAGAAGAACTACTGGCTACAGCAGAAGAACCCACAGAACCAATATGAAAATCGCTCTGGATACTCAGTTCCACAAAGAATTGCTAAAGTATGGATTCTGAAGAAGGTGATAGCCGCCCAGTCAGACTGCACACAAATATGGATTCCCAAGTCATGTACTCAAAGGACAATCATTAAAAAGGACGAACCAATGAACAAGGAAAATCAGTACGATCTAAAGGCAAAGCGACAGAAGCTAAACTGCTACAGGATAGAGCTGGAGTCTACATACAATTCACATGTCATTCCAAGATTCAAAAAGCAAACAAAGCAGAAGCAACAAATGAGAAGCATCACATTCACCAGGAAGGTTGGGAACACGATTTCTCTCAACAGAATAAAGCAGATTTGGATGCCAAAAGACAAGACAAGCTGTATACATCTACCAAATAATTCGAGTTGCACGCATTTGGAGTTACCAGAATCCAAAGTATGCATAATAGGGCCACATTACAAGGCCAAGCATTCGGCACGCTATTCTTCTATTTCAGGATAGTGAAGCACATTTTCCTCTTGGGAAATAGGAGAGCACTTGTACATAATTTAAAGAAAATTACTAAAAAATTAATAAATGCTTCGGCTATGAACTAACTTTTCTGTTTTTCTTTCAGACAAAAACATAAAAATATCTAAAAGTATGAAAAATCCCAGGTATTACCTTTTTCACACCCACGGGGAAGGGACGACACCATTCACTAGGAGCAATGTCAATCTTATGAAGGACAAATGAAGGAGGATTTCTGATACTATCCGGCCACTAATTCATACTCTATATTGAGTGCAGATGGCTTCTACTAACTCCGAAGAGACACAAGTGGAAGAGGTCCAGCTTCTTCCCTTGGAATCCATAACAAAAGCAAGAGGCTATTGGTTTTTGGATGACCAACCGGTGTCAAACCTCATTTTCATGGCCACCATTAAGATCATGGATAGGGATCACTACTTCCCTATCATGTCACAAGACTTCAAGACTATAGTACAAGGGTTACCGCGCATAACGGATGTCTGGACACACGCGGGAATAGATGCATTTCTCATAATACCAATATATTTGCCAGATTTCCAGAGGTGTACGCAAGTGATGAATACACTTCAGCCTGCAACGAATAAGATATCAGTTCCTGAGGCACGAGTATTGGACAAAGTGGGTACATGGAAAACAATTCAATTCACTCATGAATTGATCAACAAAGCTTTTGGATGGAATCAAGAAGGGCTCACTAATGTCAAGGAGGAATGTCATGATCCAAAAAAGAGATCCTTTTTGGATATCAACAGAACGGATATTGAAGATGTTGTCCGCTTAGTGCACTAGCACTTTTGTTTTCCTAGTATGCATAGATACACAGCACCTCAAAAGATTGTCGTGCAACTATTATCACATGCTATGAGGCAAGTCGGCAATAAAGTAAATATGACGCCTTATGTTCAAGACCGATTATTTGAAGCCAAGAAGAAGTGGGGTCAGAAAAAGTTTCTCAATGGCAGTTCAACTTTGACCTTACTTATCTATGAGGCACTTGATATGAAAAACTGCTTGTGTGAGATGCCAACCTCAGAAGGGCTAGCCAAATACGCCAAGTCAGCTACGGTTCCAAAGAAAAAGAAAACAGTCATTACTGTTGAAGAAGTAGGAACGAGTTCAAGGACACCTATGAAAGGAACTAAACGTTTAAGAGAGGAAGAAGCTCAGGAGACACCCACTTCGAAGAGGACACACATCTTACCAAAGATTCCTGGAAATCAACAACCAATTACGAAAAGAGACCTCTCTGCTGCCCTAGAAGAAACACATCAGTATATGCGGGGTGTTAAACGCGGTACTAACCGTCAGAGACGCGTTCAAACAATTAGTGGGTTCTTGGAGTGGAAGGGGTCTGTTAGACAAAGGCCTTGTTCTTGATTTTCCCAAATTTCCCACTTCACACAGCAATGTACTAACGCTCAAGAACTCTATCAAGAATCTATTTACGCTTCGCAATCTTACTATCTATGATTGGACACTTCCTAAAGTTTACCGAACACATTCAAATTAAGGTACTCTCAATATATAGCACCAGACTACCCCAAAATCATAATACAGACTGAGTTTGATTGCTCAAGAATTGCTCCGAACACAAGACACTGTAACAACAGAGATAATACAGTGACTCAACCTTTACCGAGTAATTATAGAAAATCAACCAGAACCGAAGACACAGAAAGACTTAAAATTCTCAAACACACAGTACTGAATGTAGATTTCTACACCGGGTAAGACTTACTCAGTGATTAGCGTACCATATAAGAACTACCATAACACAACTCACAGTCATAACCTTTATGGGACAAAGATTTCGTACTTAGCTTAAGACGAGCCTTACTGTAACTTGATCTTTACCGTACAATAGCGGATCTTCAACATAGACGACAACCACAATACGACTCAGAGTTCCTAAACACACTGCAGTTACTACACAGACTTCACCGACTAGATAGAGATTCACCAACCGAACATGTACTGATAACCACAAGGTAGAGATGAGAACAAGGTACTCAAAATGACGCAAAACACACCACAGTAACGCGCAGATCAATCACCAAGACAGACAGTCTGGTGATCCAACCGATCGTCACCGAGCGCCTCTTTTTCATTCATTTATATAAAGATTACAAATATCTTGGTAACAACCTTTCGTACGTGCAAAAACTGAAAGGATCTTGTCTTTACAACTTCCAATTTGGCGGCCGACTAACACGGGAATGCACGGTGGACTCGAACCCGCAGGTATATCAAAAGTAAGAACTCATGGTTCATCGACTATACCTTCTAAGTACATGGATCTTGCTAATCTAAAAGTTCGGGCTATTTTCTTCTTTAAAGCTTCTAACATCTGTTTTAAAGTATCTAGTTCTACTAATTGGGCATCTGTTCATACAGAACTTAATGAAATGACCTCGGTCAACAAAACTTCTACCTGGGTCTGCAGAAAAGCTTCTTGTAGATAAAAATTGTTTGCTAATGCCGCATCCCTGGACACTTTCATTTCTGCAACTTGCTTTTCCATTCTGGCTATTCTATCTTTCTGAGCATCGAGCTGGTTCTCCCTTCTTTCTATCTCCTGGTTTTGAAACTGGATTGTCCTTGAGTAGGCATCCCTTTCTCTTCGAAGATCTGTTATTACCTTTTGTCATTGAGCTTCCTCGGTCAATATTCGTTTGAGAATACTGTTTACTTCAAATAAATCTGTCTTGTATCTCTGGAGTTTGTCAGCAGTTTTCATAGCCAGATCATGCTTCTCTTGGCCTCGTTGTACCACTTCATCTAGCGTCTGTCTTGTTTCTTCTAACAGATTCCCTAAAGCTACTCGTGCATCTTCTTTGTCTTGGACTATCTGCTTCAAGTTGACTAACTCTGCATCTGCAACACTTAGTAATTCATTCTTTTCTTGGACTGCTTCCAGGGCCGCATCTCTTTGATTGATAATTATTTCCTGTTCTACCAGTTTGGCCTGCAACTCCTGAATTTGTCCGTCTAATGCGTGATTTTCTGCCTTGACTGCCTGTAATTCTTCCTGGAGAGGAGTGATGTCTGCCTCCAGCATATCCACTTTGTGTTGAAAGTCATCCCAGATAGTATCTGTCACTTATTTCATTTGTGCAGGTAGTTGTTGTGATAAGTGGATCAGCATTTGACCCATGGATGCTAACTCAGAAAGTAATGGGATTGAAGGAATCGAAGGATGAGAACGGGGTTGAGATGAAGAAGCAGTGAGTAGTTGCTGGGAGTTCGGTGGAGAGTAATTTGGTGAAGAGGACGAGGAAGCAGTGGGTTCAATGGGTGGGCTAGGAACAATGGGTTCCGCTAGAAGTTCGGGTGGATGAATAGGAAGACTAGTAGTTTCGTTGATTACCTTTTCGATGGGTTGTGTAGTGTCATCAGGACCGGCAGCTGTCGACTCGACTGCTCTAAGCAATTCTTTGAAAACTTCCTTAATGATAGTTTGCTCCTCTGCTGATTTGTCCTGTTCGTCTTGTTGTTGAGATTCGTTTTTAGAAGAATTGGCTGCCGAATCAGCAGTGCTATCCTATTCTTGTTGCTTCTCTGAAGAGGACTTCGTTGATGACTCGTGATGCATGGAGATTGTGGTATCGTGAAAGGTTTCTTCTTCGTTCGCTTCTTCTTCTTTGTCGTCTACCTTATCATTTGCAGCTGACCCCTGTACTTCACTATCGGATGAACTAATTCTAATCCTTTTCCGATGGAGAAGGTGGAAAATCTCTTCGTCTTCTTCTTCATCGTCTTCTAATATTTGTGCAGATTCCTCATGGCGTAGGATGGGTCCTCGGGGTGGTGGCTGTGCTACTAGAATAGTCGGAAATAGAAAGGATATGATGTGCGGTAGTCTGGACCTTGGCATATCACCCTTATTAACCTGTTTGATAATTGATACGCATTCTTTGTGAATGCGGCGGAAGAAGTAGGATGCAAAATTTACAGGCTCTCTCGCAGCCAAATCTATTGCCGAATAGAAAGGCCGAGAGATGCCATAGGTTCGTTTCTGCAGATTAAGAATGTCTACTAAGAACTGTAGCGTGGATCTCTCAGGTTCGGGGCGACAGAGGATTGCGTATTCATTTGAAGAGTATCTAGGGAATAGTTGGATCATGGTTGCTATTGGCAGATTCAGGCCATTTTCCCGACCTTGCCGAGGGAGTCGAAACGCATCAGCAAAGGCCTGGAAAGTGATTATGGTACGGGATGGTAGGCCAGTGATAGGCCAACTCTGCTCGGTGACAGGTGTGGCAGCGATGGCGGCGATTATTTGGGCATAGAACGGGTGGCAATCCACTGAATACCAAGGCAGTTCAGTGAAATTGGCCAGCCCACGGTTGCGCAGGAACTCACCTACATCGGCAGGGAGTCCGTCACGGAAAGCAACGAAGTTTGCCAAAGCTTCCATGGTGCACGGACGATAGCAAACACGGTAACACAAGCGCAGGGTAGACAGAGAGCACAAGTACACAAATCACACAGACACAATAGAGATTAACAGCGAAACGAAAAAGGTTAAGTAGATACTTGATACCGAGAAGCAATTAAATTCGTGAATCATCGCGCGATATTGAGCTGATAACCTCATAACTTTGGTGGGCATGCAGGAGCGGAATCGATAAGGTAGGGCGGCTGTTAGTCATAATTATATATCAAAACGCGGATATGCACATACTTATTTTATTAAGTACGCAAAAAAAACAAAAGAAAACAAATAAATAAAATGAAAAAACGTTGAACAAGTCAGCGAGAGCCAGATGCTTGATGATACGGCCGCAGATTTGAACCATTTATCACCTTCGGCAGAGGACTTCCGATCAAAGTAGTCAATCGAAACGTAGCTGGGCCTACTTGTTCAGAAATCCGGTAGGGACCAAACCATCGTAACTTGAATTTTCCAGCAGAGCAATTCAATTTTGCATTGTAAAAGAGTACAAGTTGCCCCACCAAAAAAACTGGAGTTTTCAGATACCGGTCATGTGTTCGAGCTTGTCTTAACTGTACTTCCTGAATAGTCAAAAAACTTTGCCATCGATGCTCATCCAGTTCTCTGAGTGTATCCAACCGAAATGACAGAGATTCTTCAGGTAGTAGTTTCTGAGTGATGGCTACACGTAAACTTGGCACAACAATCTGCATTGGTGTTATGGCTTCCAGTCCATAAGCCAATTTGAAAGGTGTTAGTCATGTTGTTACCTTGTAGGTAGTCCGGTACGCCCATAATACTGCAGGTAACAGTTGATCCCACCTTTCCAGTGATTCCAGAATCAGTTTTTGAAGCATATTCAACAGGGTTTTATTTGTACTCTCAGCCAAACCATTGGCACGAGGATAATAAGGAGAACTGAATTTATGCATTATCTGAAAAGAATGGGTGAGTACTTTCATTAAGTTGTTAGCAAAATGCGTGCCTTGATCTGTAACAAGCTCCAGACGTAAGCCAAAATGCGGGAAAACATCTTTCATGAGACACTTTGCCACCAAAACAGCTATGGTGGACCTTACAGCCCATGCTTCTGCCCATCTGGTAGCATAATCTGTACATGTTAGAATATAACGATTATTACTGAGTATGGCTGGAGGTGTAATAGGTCCAATAAAATCTAGGCCCCACTTCTGAAAAGGCTCCAACGGCAAGACAGGTTGGAGAGGGAAAAAATGGCGTTGTAGAGGTTGTCCAGATCGTTGACAAGTATCACATTGTTTGACAAACTGAGATACATCCCTGTACATAGTAGGCCACCAAAGTCCACTTTGCAGAATTTTCCGGTGTGTTAAATCTGCTGCAAAGTGTCCACCGAAAGGAATTGAGTAAGCCAGAATAATGATTGAGTTAACTTCATGCGGAGGAATACAACGAAGTAAAATTCTAGTGTGATCCATATAGTATAATTCTCCAGCAATTAACCGGAATCTGCGACTGTACACTGCAATCTTCCTACGCATTGCAGGAGAGGTCTGAGCAGGAATACATCCATCAGTAAGAAAAGTTAATATCTGATCATAATATATAGATGGCATAGGTGGTTCTGTATATTCATCATTAGTTGGTTGAGTAACATAAATCACTGGTGTGATGTCATCTACACCGACCGAAGCTTCACTGGAATCTAAGCGAGAAAGGAAATCTGCTAAGGCATGTGAGCTGCCGGGCCGATGGATTACTTCAAAATCAAAATCTTGTAAAAGTAGAACCCAACGCGCTAATCGACCGCCTAAATGCTATTGTCGTACCAAATAGACAAGTGCAGCATGATCTACATGAAAAGTAAATTTACGGCCAAGTAAATAGTGTCCTACAGAATACACTAAACCCAGACATTCTCTTTCAGTTACAGAGTAATTCTTTTCTGCAGGAGCAAGTCTTCTACTCGCATAGTAAACAGGCCGGAACCACTTATCAGTTTGTTGCATTAACACACTGCGGATGGCGATATCTGATGCGTCTACAAAAACATGAAATGGGCGTTCCCAATCAGGTGGTTGTAAAATTGGGACCTGCATTAATAAACACTTTAGACGATCAAATGTTGTTTGACATTCTTGAGTCCACTCAAACTGTTTAGGAGTACTCGTGATTAGACGATTGAGTGGGATGGCTAAATGAGCGAGCCACCGTAAATGACGACCATGCCATCTCACTTGACCCATGAAACACATTATTTCCTTTGTTGTAGTAGGTATAGGTGCTTCTAACACAGCTTCTACCTTATCTGGGTCGACTTGTATGCCCTGTGCAGATACAATATGGCCAAGCAACTTTCCACATGAAACCGCAAACACAGATTTGTTTGGGTTCAGACAGAGTCTGTATGCTCTGCATTTTTCAAAGCAGCACCGTAAATGGAACAAGTGTGCTACCATCTTACCGAACAAAGAGAAATCATCAAGATATACTTGCATAAATGAGGTAAGATAAGGTAAGCTTTCCTTTATCTTGACAGGACGCGAATTTTCTTCATCTCCTAAGTTATAGGTGATCAATTGATCTTTTGGAACATAGAATTGTCGGACTTCTCTGTAACATCAATTGATTTTAACAGTTGTTGTAGATCAGTGTCATCTATAGCAGCAGTATCTTCTTTCTTGTCTTCTTCAGTCACAGGCATCACTGTACAAACTGCCGGATTCCAATTATCTACAACAGATTGTAGATCAACAGTTCCTAGGCAGATCAAATCAATATTATTCTTCAAAAACTCTTCTTCTTCATCATCTGACAAACCATCTAACATATGAACTGGTTCTGCAAGATAAGGTCTAGCATGTAATTCACAAGGCTGTATAGCATCTAACTTAACAACATATTTACGATTATTATCCTTGAAAGTGAGTTCCTGTGCGGACCAATCTTGTATCACCTTGGCTTGTTTCAACCAAGGACGGCCGAAAAGCAGATTATAATCCAAGCTAGACTCTGGTAGCTCTAAGACGACAAAAGTCATCTTAAATGTTGTACCTTGCAGAGTTATGGGAATATCTCGCACTAGTCCTACTGGGTGGACTCTAGACTGATCAGCCATCCTTACAAAGAACTGGACAGGCTCAATTTTTGTCCATCCTAACTTTTTACATAGTGCGGCAGTAGCAATCTTTACACCAGACCCTCCATCAATTAGTACTTGATTAATTTTATGATTTTTATACCATACCGTAATCAATGGGACCGAATGATCCACCATAGCATCAGTTTCTGGTTGTACTGTTGCTGTTGCTCGAATGCAGGCAGACTCAGTACTAAACTGTTGCCGGAATTGTTGGCGGACTCCTGGTACTAGTGCAAGTAATTTGCCAAGAGGAAGAGTAATGGATGCTTTAGATAAAATTTCCCAGGCTTGATTTACTTGATTTGTACCTTTCACCGATTCTGAAGACGATGCATCGGTTACTGGAATTGCCTCTTGCTCCTGTGCAGTTTCCTTTGACAGTGGAACTTGTGTCACCGGAATAGGATCTGGGAACACTAGAGGTTCTGTGGTGGTCCACTGACTAGCCTTGTCATATGTTCTTTGCTGCTCTAGGATGCCTGGTTCAAATATTTTAGATGCTGGTTGTAACGGCCTACCGGATCTGGTCTGAACTACTGCAGCTTGTGTTTCTATTGGTGTGATATGAACCATATTAGTCATTGGATTCTGTCGTTCTTTCTTTCTCTGATCATATTCTGCTGCATCTTTACAGAATCTTCTAATGTGGCCAAATTCATCGCAAAAATGGCAGCGAGGTGGTGGCAAATTAGTATTTTCCTGTGGTGGTCCTGCCTGCCAACGGTTTGCATTGTAGTTATTATTTCTCTGCCCTTTGTAATTTCAGTATCCCTGCTGCTGGTTGTTTCTCATTTGAGGAGGTACATAGTGATTGGCCGGCTGCCCTGGTCCTTGTATAATTGCATTCACTGTTGCTGTTCCTTGTACTTTGGTGTTGTATGCACAATTTTTGGTGGAATGTCCTGTCGTATTACAGATAGCGCAAAACAACTGGTTGAGGGCACAAGTGGCACTGGTATGCCCTGAATTCTTGCACGTGGTGCAGTACATCTGTCTGGTCGGATCTTCTGCAACATTTTTACTTGCCTTTAACCATTCCAAGTCTTCTGTAAATCCTCCAACCTTGTTTTCCAGCTGTAAAGCCATTGCGATCACCGCATCTAGCGTCATAGCTCCCACACAGCGTATGATCATAATCTGTTTAAGTTGCGAAGTCAAACGATTAATAAACCATTGAGTGATAACATCATCCGGTAGGTTGGCGTGTGCTGGCGGTAATTGCCTCAAATGCGTTCTGAATAGGGTGGCATATTCTTGCACTGCCTGATTCATCTTTTGTCTATTGTTTTGGAGGTAATCAAAAATTTCGGCTGGATTCTTCTTTAGCCTGAATCTCTGCAAAAATGCATCCCTTACTACTTCATAGGTGCCGAAATGGTTAATATCATATTCTGTAAGCCACCTGGCGGCTTCATTAACCAATGTCGATTGGAATACAATAGCTTTATACACCGGATCAAGTGGATGATTGAGCACTGCGTAACTTATCTCAAATGTGCGTACATGAGCGTCTAGGTCATCACCTCGGAATCCACCGAATTTAGTGTATGTTACTCCTGTTTGAGTCGGCCGAGGTGGAAATAGATATTGTTGTTGTTGCTGATGTTGTTGTTGTTGCCCACTCATCGTGCTGGCGGTGGTATTGTGACTATCTTCTGTATCCCGAGGTTGAATATCTGAACCGTCTGAATCTGTGTCTTCAGTCTGTACACTTTCCGGCTTGATAATATCATTCAGTATGTTTCTGATTTCAGTTTCGAACAAGATACCTTCCTCCTTGGTATCAGATGTAGGGGTACTTACTCCAAATAACGGTGACTGGACTAAAGATCCACCAAGAAATGGTAAACCGTCACCGGAAGACTGTGAACTCTCGGCAACTGGTACCGAAATAACACCGGAAGGTGTTGAATTTTCACCACAACAAGGTGCTTTTCCTCTTTCACTGATTTCTTTGGCCAAGACGTTTCTATCCGCAGACAAATTCGAATATTGACCCAATGGTGTTAAATTAACTTCAGGCTTTGTCCTGGTAGACTCTGGAGTTACTATTTCTTCGACAGACTGTGCCGAAATCGCACCGGAATCTGCCAAAAACGTAGTACGTTCTACCGGAATACTACCAGGATCTCTACTGGTGTTCTTCAATTCCTTGACGGCTGAGTTAGACTTATCTGTGCTTCTACTTCCTGGAGTGTCCTTAGCAAATTAGGTATCACCCAAGACTGTTGGTTTCTTCTATGCTTCGGGTATGATTCACCGGAATGAGTAACCGGCATATACTACGTTTGCAATACTTTGCGTACTATTCTTCTTTACGGTCGATTCACAGTCTGTGACCACTTTCACAATCAATCAACGAGCACTCTTGATGTCACATTCGCACAGACAAATGACAACAATCTGGTGCCACTTTCCACAGTTAGCTGACCATACTCTTGATGCCACTTTCCCACAGACGGCGCCAGTGTTAAACGCGGTACTAACCGTCAGAGACACGTTTAAACAATTAGTGGGTTCTTGGGAGTGGAAGGGGTCTGTTAGACAGAGGCCCTATTCTTAATTTTCCCAAATTTCCCACTTCACACAGCAATGTACTAACGCTCAAGAACTCTATCAAGAATCTATTTACGCTTCGCAATCTTACTATCTATGATTGGACACTTCCTAAAGTTTACCGAACACATTCAAATTAAGGTACTCTCAATATATAGCACCAGACTACCCCAAAATCATAATACAGACTGAGTTTGATTGCTCAAGAACTGCTCCGAACACAAGACACTGTAAGAACAGAGATAATACAGTGACTCAACCTTTACCGAGTAATTATAGACAATCAACTAGAACCGAAGACACAGAAAGACTTAAAATTCTCAAACACACAGTACTGAATGTAGATTTCTACACCGGGTAAGACTTACTCAGTGATCAGCGTACCATATAAGAACTACCGTAACACAACTCACAGTCATAACCTTTACGGGACAAAGATTTCATACTTAGCTTAAGACGAGCCTTACTGTAACTTGATCTTTACCGTACAATAGCGGATCTTCAACATAGACGACAACCACAATACGACTCAGAGTTCCTAAACACACTACAGTTACTACACAGACTTCACCGACTAGACAGAGATTCACCAACCGAACAGGTACTGATAACCACAAGGTAGAGATGAGAACAAGGTACTCAAAATGACACAAAACACACCACAGTAACGCGCAGATCAATCACCCAGACAGACAATCTGGTGATCCAACCGATCGTCACCGAGCGCCTCTTTTTCATTCATTTATATAAAGATTACAACCTTGGTAACAACCTTTCGTACGTGCGGAAACTGAAAGGATCTTGTCTTTACAACTTCCAATCCGGCGGCCGACTAACAGGGGGCAAATAAATTTGAATATTCAAGGTCACCATTATAGACAGGCGAGCCATGAAAAGAAACAGAAGGATAAAGCAACTCGTCAAGTACCTTCCAGATACAAAGAAATAGGATTGGAGGAATCAAGCTCTAATGAAGAATCAAGCTATGAGAAGGACACCCTGGATACAGATATGCAAACAGAAACACACAATGAAGATTGGACAGAGATCAATCAAGTTGAAGTCACGCCAGACAACGAATAGAAACAAGCAAAGAACATAGAAGAACCAAATGAACTAGAGCACGTCATTCAATTGAATGATACGTCAAAGATCAGTATCAAGGAAGCTCCAATAACTAATAAAGAGGTCGTGCCACCTATCAAAAAAGAAATACAAACTCAAATAGACCAGGAATCAGGCCGACAACCAAGTAAGGAGCCCGTTGTGATTGAGGTACCAGATGATACACCTCAAGGTAAGATGGACCACATGGAGGTTGAGCCAAGGATACAACTCCACATTAGGCAGCCCCATGACACTACATTACACGTAGCACAAGGAAAAGATGTGACAACAGGAGCAGAACCGAGTATTCCTAAAACATGGGTAAATGTGGATGTTACACAATTAAAACCTGTGGTCAAGCAGATGATAGAAATGGTAATGGATACACAACAACAGATGATGCATACAGATGCAGACTACGACAAAGCCATGAGGGAAAAGAATCAGTTCCAAATTATGAGTGAACAACTACCTACACAATTAATCCAGGCACAAAAAGAGATTGTTGTCAAAGGAACGGAGTTACTCGAGGTAAAAACACAATGTGACACATTGATGACCCAACATCATCAACTCCAGGCACAACTAATGGACTTACAAAGAGTACATGAAGCCAGCGAAGCTGACAAAGAGCGAATAAAAGCTAGAAGTCACCTACTTGAAACACAACTGAAGGTATACATGGAGGAGAATGACACTTTACGAAATAGAAATAAAGAAGTGATGAAGTCATTGCTATATGATCAACCTATCAAAAAACAAGAGACAACAGATCTTGATCAAAGAGAATTAAGAGCTCAAATCGAGAAATATGCAGATTTGCTAAAACAAGAGCAAGAATTGAGAGAAGAATGGGAACATAAGTACATTCAAGAAACAAAAGAGCTAAAAAAGCAGTTGAATATAGCCCATGGAAAACTTGCAACAAGTTACAGCGAAAACATGGACAATGTAGCAGAAATTGGCAATGAACTGCTTGCAACAAAAGAAGCACTACGAGCAGCAACACAAGAAGTGAAAGAGAAGAATGCATGCATAGCACAATTGGAGACCCAAGCAAAAGAGAAAGCACTAATCGGGACACCAGTAGAGCCGACAAAAGAAAATCCTACTGACGAGGTAGAGGTACATCCTCTATCTCCCCCGATTTATAATTCTCCAATAAAAGAGCAGATGGCGGAACCACATGATGATCATCCAATGCCATATACTGCAGAAATAAGTCAGAAGGAACAGGCACTATTGGTGTCCCGGTTGATAGAAAATTTTGAAAATGAGGTCATCAAAGTCATGAAGGAAGCAAAGATCAAGGGTAAAGACTTAGACACGATTATGAAGCCTTTCAACATTCCCTATGGACTGATGAAAGAGAAAACAAGACAATATATAAAAAAGATTACACAGAAAAGTCTAAACGAGCAGCTAAACTTCAAACATGACACATTTGCTTACACTCAAGAAGAATTTGAAGCTGTACAACCTGTTTGGAGAAGGAAATTTTTGGAGAAACATCCTACATTACGGGTGCACTGGCAAGCGGCCCCATATTTATTACAGGTAAATCCATCTTTTTGTCCAACCCCTCGTCGAAGAGAAACCAGAGAATTTTTGGATATGCAAAAGACTGGTGTAATCAATAAACAGTGGTTAAACTATCCACTACTTCCAAGTCCACCGCATAACTACCTACCAATGGAGGATTATATGGTAAAGACCATCGAATTTTGGTTGCACAGTTATGCAACAGTACCTGATTTAAATATCAAAATGACAAATAAAATACTCAGTATGATACTTACAGTATTGAAGGTCTTCAAACATGCGGCATATACATTTTTGAACTTAGGCATATGAACTGAGCTTCTTCGCCGACCACAGACAGCCACCTAATGATGGCGTAAAAGTTGAACAGTGGAAACAGCTAATGATATGTGAAGCCAATTTGCTTAATGAAACAGAGCAAAAAGTGTATAGAACATACTCCCGTCGACTCTCAAAGCCTGTCGGGGACGACAGAGTTTAGGAGGGGGGCAGTGTTGAGGGAGAATCAAGCAAAAAGAAGAAAAGAAGAAGACAACGAAAGAAGCTTCACTGAAAAGATCATATCTGAAGATACATCTCTGCAAGAAGCCCCGCAAGGGCGCACCACCCATCTGTGCATAGAGCCCCGCAGGGGCACGCATCAAGGAAAAGCACGTAAGTGGAAGGAGGGACCAGGGCCAGGAAAGCATATTTGAAGAAGTGCAAGAAGATATTTGGCAAGTACTAATCCTTTCGTTGATAGCGTGCGGTGAAAAGAAAGTAAACAGGCTCAAAACAATACAACAGGGTCACATGTGTGCAATCAGGACAAATTAGAGGACCACAAGTAAGACAGAGGTCACTGGTGGCATGCGTGGCAACCCAAGTGAATGCAGCAACCCAAATTTGTGATGTACGGGATACCAAGGGGAAAACAGAAGCAAAGGACTTACATTGGATAAAATAAAAAATTCTCTGACAGTCCTTACCGCTTCTTCGACCACTGGGTGCGTGTATTCAGGCCTCTTAAACAAACTGAAGACAAGAAGTAAAGCCTGTCAAGGGACGATAGAGACAAAGAGGGGGAGAGTGTTGCAGAGCAAAGAGAGCACAAGGCAGAGAAAAAGAACACAAGGCAGAGAAAAAGAAGGGCACCAAAATTTTTCCGATTTGGACACCTTATTTTTGTATCATAACCATTCTTGTAATATATTTTCCGATGTAAATGCACTAGAGGAGTCCTCTAGATGCATCCCCACAGAAGATTAGAAGCTTACCCATGTAAATTAGTAGGAAATTAGTCTTTTAGTGAATAAAGTGCCGGTCTCTTGTATGAAAGGAACATTTTTAAGGCACAAGTATATAAGTCAATTTGTGACTCTTTGTAAAGACTTTTTGCCATTGTGAGAATCAAGAGCACAGAATTTCGAATTTGTGTCTTCTCCTCTCTGTATCTTCTTCTTTGTGAGCTTGTATGCATGTGTGTTGCTTGGAAAGAGTGTTAGGAAGTGTTGTCTATCCATGAAAGTGTTTGTTTATTGTTGGTAAGGTGTGTGCGAAGTGTAGGAAGTGCTGAAGTGTAGGAAGGTCATTCTCGTGACTCAGTATTTTGCTCATAACTTGAAGTAGAAGCATCAGAAATGAGTGAAAATACGCCATTGGATGCGTCTTCTCGAGAGCTTCGAAATGCATATGATATTCGCTATATTTGGAGTTCGGAGCTGAGAGAAAAGCTCAATTTACTGTTGGCTGCTGTTTCAAGTATCGTGACACCATGACTGACAGTTGAAGCTTGTTTGGATTAGTCTTTGCCTTGTTTGCACTCCTTGAGTAACTCATTTGCATTGATCGTCATTTGAATGCATGTCTTCATACACTCGACTAGGTTTTGATACTCATCGGATTGATAATTAAAGCGTGAATCCCCACTATATGCACTTGAGGGGGATTGAGGTATAGTCTCTTTCTCCACAAGTCCCTAAGTTGGTTCTTAGGTACACAAGCAGTGAAACAAGAAGAGGAACAATCATTGTTTGAAGTACCAGAGAATTTCAAGAAATATGAAGTTGAAGATCAAAAAATTTTGGTACGAATGCCTAAGAGAGAGGCCATTACAGGAGAAGCATATGATAATAAAGAAAATACCAAAAAATTTGTTGTAACCATTGAAGAGAATGAAGAGCAATGTACGTACATAGGAGAAGATCTAAGTGTAGAAGAAGAAGTAGAGCTTGTAGCTCTATTAAGGGAATATAGGGATGTGTTTGTGTGGCACTATAGAGACTTGAAGGGAGTAGATTTGAAAATATGCTCTCACACGATCCCCATGATTGTTGATGCCAAGCCCACCAAACAGAAGCCCTACACATACAATGACACCTATGCGGCTAAAATAAAAGAAGAAATTGACAGACTGATTGAAGCTGGATTTATCTATGAGATTGAGCATATTGAATGGGTGTCCCCCATTGTAGTGGTGCACAAGAAGAACGGGAAGTTGCAAGTGTGTATTAACCTTAAAAAAGTTAATGCCGCTATGATAAGAGATAGCTATCTGCTTCCAATCACTGAACATTTATTGGAGTGTGTTGCAGGCAAGGAAGTATATAGCTTTCTTGATGGATTTTCATGTTACAACCAAGTAGCCATTGCCCCAGAAGATCAACACAAAATGGCCTTTGCCACAGAGTGGGGAATCTTTGCATTTTGTGTGATGCCATTTGGGCTCACCAATGCACCCCCAACATTCTAGAGGCTCATGTGTCATCTCTTCAAAGAGTTCTTTCGAAAGTCATTAGAAGTACATGTGAAAGATTTATGTGCTCATTCCCAAGAAAGAAGATACCACATCCCTGAGCTCAGACAGCTCTTCAACAAGTGTAGAGAATATCGAGTGTGTCTGAACCCAAAAAAGTGTGTGTTCATGATACGTCAAGGTAAAATCTTAGGTCATATTGTTTCTAAGAACAGAATATCAATAGATGAGGACAAAGTAAGAGCCATGGCGGAATTGCCGAGGCCAAGGAATGTTAAAGAGGTACAAGCATTTATGGGCCATTGTGGATATTACCACAGTTTTATCCACATGTATGCAATCATAACTAAACCTCTTTATGCCTTGTTGACAAATTTTGAGTGGAATGATGAATGCGAGAATTCCTTCAATGAGTTGAAAAGACGTTTGTGCATAACACCAATACTTACCACTCTTGATTGGAATAAACCATTCCATGTCCATGTGGATGCATCCAATCATGCAATAGGATGTGTGCCCACAGGTGAAGGAAATTTAGATTTGCCCATAGCATATGCTAACAGACAACTAAACGCAGCTGAATGAAACTACACAACAACTAAAAGAGAAGGTTTAGGCATGGTATATGCTGTGAAGAAGTTTAGACACTAACTATTGGCCAACAAGTTCAAGTCTTTCACTGATCATCAAGCTTTATTATATTTGGTCAATAAACCTTGCAATACAGGACGCTTAGTAAGATGGTTCCTCTTACTAATGGAATACAACTTTGAAGTTGTTGTTAGGAAAGGTAGAAGCCATCTCAGAGCAGATCACCTTTCTCGCATCACTTCAGGAGAGCCACCGCAAGGAGTGTTGGATGAACTACCTGATGCTTGTCTAGTCAATTTAGAAGTTGTTCCTAAATGGGCAAATAAGTTGGTACCTATTCTAACCTTTGAACTTGCAAATAAGAATGTGAAAAGGAACAAAGAGGAAATTCTAAGATAAAAAAATCTATCAAATATTGTGCTTATTGTTTAGGCATTCTTATCATGACTTTCTTGTCCTCTATCTCATACTTCTTAAAGTTTTTAGGCACCTCAAATAAGGAGTCTTTTTCTTCAAATGGGAGTTCTCTCTTCTTACTTCCCTTCACTATTGGTGGTTACCTATGTAGCTAACCTCACATTGTTTGTAAGCTCTTCTTGTCTTTAAGGGTGAGCTTCTACTTCGTATAAGTATTCCTCTTCTGATGCCCATTCCATTCTAGGCTCACACTCTTTGATAACCGAATCACACATGAGTGGTTCAATTATGAAAACCAAAACATCATAGCCATCTTCATCAAAATGCAGTGTCCATTGTTCTTCATTGATAGATACATCCATTGTGGCTAAAATTTCAACCCAACCATGAGGTTCAAACTCTTCATCCGGAAATACTATAGGTGCATAGGCTAGGTCTTGAATTGATTTATGAGTTTCCTTCACACCTACTTCTCTGGAATATTCTCTTTTCTCTTCTTCTACTGCAACTTTGCACATCCACAAGTGAGTGTCTTCATGCATCCATGAGGATCTTGATCCTATGGAATGCACTGACTCCATATCATCTGTGGCTCTATGGATGGGATTCCACTTGATAGGGGGCACGTCTCTATGAGACTAATCCTTCAGATTGACTTTGGTTGTAACCTTAAGCATTGCAAATACAAGGAGTTGGTTCCCCAATCTTGTACTACTTGCAATTGCCTCATGAATGGTCTTCCCAAAATCATCTCATATGCCTGATTTTTGCTAAATTCACAGATGGCAAAAGTATGCTCGAACTCTGTGGTGAGTGTTATCTTTTCTAGTAGTCCTAAAGGTTTCTCTATGTGACCATTGGCCATTTGCAATTTCATTCTCGTTGGCCTGAGTGTCGGTTTACCCCAATGCTTCCATAGGGAAGTGGTAGCAATTGCAATGCTTGCACCTGAGTCCAAAATAGCCTTAATGGTGTAACCTTGATGAGTGATAAGAAGATAGGTGTTTCCTTCTTCTCATTCGGTCATGTCTCCTATATTGTCCAAGGGTATTTTAGGAACTGTTAGATGAGATCCTACCTAGGAATGGGATTTCTCTACTCCTGGCAATTGATTGGCTATGTGTTTCCACAGTTTAGGTTTAACCTTGAGTAGCTCCTCCAAAGTGAGATTGCATTGCACTTTAGTGTTCTTCACTACTTTGTTATTCCTAGGTATGACTGAGTTTTCATTTCTTACCATGTCTGTGGGTGCTCTCATATAGGTAGACTTTTCTTCCCATGGTCCTATGAAATGAGGTAGTTCCTGTAAGGAATTATACTCGAAGTCTAATTGTTCACTAGACTATGCATCCTCTTTTTCTCCATAAATAGAAGGAATATCTTATGGGAATTGATCAAGTAGGTCATCCAAAAGCTCAATGGGAGGATGATTTTCACTTTCTTTAGCCCATTTCTCTTCTTGAATCTCTCTTAGAAAATCTTGGAAATACCAATTCATAGAAGAAAAGGTGTTTGGTTCAGTGGAATCAGGCACATAATCTTCCTTGGGAGGAATGCTCATTCTTTGACTTGCCTTGTCCTTAACCTTGGAGGTGGCTTCCTTTCCAGATTTTGCAATTAAACTCTCCAATCTTTCTAACAGTCCATCAAAATGCAACTATGTCTTAGTTGAGCTACAATAGTTAAAGAGGAAGCTAACTTCAAACATGGTTTGAGCCAATTCTACCATCTTAGCACAAAGCTTGGTTCATTCAATCTCTAGGTTAGCTATAGGGTAACCATTTTCATGATCTGTTACATTTGGCCCTTCTTGGATTCTTGCCTAATATGCTTTAAGCATCATGTCTCGGTCTTCGGGAGTGGGATCTGCTAAGACTGATCCTACTCTAGGTGGTGGTGGAATTATATGAGGTTGAATGGATGGTGATGGTGATGGTGATGGCGGTAGTGTTGGTGTGTGACAGTGAGTTTGAGATGTGAGCTCAATTATCTTGGTTTTTGTTTCTCTTAGACTTTCTTCCAGTTTCTCATCTTCTTTGACCATTGTCTCTTCATTCTCTCTCGACTATCTTTCCAAGATCTTGTCCTTTTCTTAGTTATACTCTCAGTCTCACTGACCTTTGAACTCTTTTCCTGTCCTAAGCCTTGGCCTTGTTGTAATGCCTGAGCTCTAGCGACTACATTCACTGGGGTAGTGGAAGTCACACTTCCAATAGAATCTAGTGCTAACCCAATCACATTGATAGGAGTGATCTTTGGCCCATTGTTTGGGTTCTTCGGGAAGTCTCGTAAAAGGTGCTCTTTCCCACAATCTTGACAAAACCCTTGAGTTGTCACTGATTGGGGCTGCATTGGTGCAGGCATAGGGCAATCACAAATGAAGTGATCACCTTGGCATCTATTGCACAGTCTTCTAGGTGCTTGGGGTCGATCTGTCTAGGTTGGGGCTTAGAGTTAGGGTTTGCATACATGACATTAGCATATTCTAGCTCCAAAGTAAGTTCACTCGGGTCTTCATAATAGTACATCTCGTTATGCTCAAGTGACTGCATATAGTAAGCTTGTGGACTATTGATATGAGTCGAGTCAAAATTGTGATCACTTGGGTCACTTTCTGTAATCAATGGTGATGCTTGCACTAAGGCTCTATTTAAGTTTTCTTCTGTGGCTGCATACTTCACTGGAATCACATTGGCTAAAGTGAGAGCTTATTGAGGTAGCATAGGCTGAGGCCTTTGTTGAGCCTGATAGGGTGGTTTCTAGGGTGGTTGGGGCCTACCATACTGTTGTGGTGGATATTGGTTTTGGTATCTCCCTTGTTGTGGATATGGTTGTGGATAATTTGGTCTAACCGCTTGCTTGTTATAAGGACAGTCTTTGCAGTGTGGTTAGCATACCTCCTTTCTATGGTGCAGTATTGGCTATTAGGGTTCACTTGGGGTTGAGCCACCCTGGGAGGAACCTATCCTTGCATAAGAATCGAGTTCTTGGAACCAATTTTTGATGTGCTACCGTCTACTATGGCAAGGTATGGAATCCCTTGGCCGAAGGGTTCGTGACTCCCATCGTTCATCTCTTCCTGTCCACTCCATGGGCATGTATCTATTAGGGTTTCATGCGATTCCTAATCTGTTTGACCGTGCAGTGCATGACATCTCCTCACATCTCTCCTCTGCCCATGGAAGTTTTTAGGCTTCCCCGATCTCCTCTGTTTGTCTAAATTGAAGCTATGGATCTTTGCATGTGTTTGCATCGCAGGGAAAGATTATCGGGCATGTTTCTAGTGCCTATTTGACTGTGTATGATGAAAGATATATCTTGGGATTTGGAGTACTATTGATTACTGTCTTGCCAGAATACTACATGGTAAAGTTGTAGGTGAGCTTGAGTTTCAACATAGCAGACCCTCATCCAGATGGAGGAATTTTATGTTATGCCTTCTGAAGATCCACGCCTGCTGGCTCTTGTGATACTTACTCTCAGGGAGGGGCCAGATTATTCTTTGTTGCACCATGTGCATCCTTCCAAAAGCCAACCATGCATGCAGGTTGGGGCACCATGATTCCCTTCCTCATACCTACTTCTCTAGTTGTCGACGTTTTTTCTACAGTTTTGGAAGCATATATGCGTTGACTGTTACCATGAGTTATTAGGAGAAAAAGACCACACCTTTGAATTTGTTGTCTGACTATTAAGAATATGTTGTAATTCTTCTCCACCCTGTATCTACAATTCTTAAACTCGCATGTTTGGAAGCTCGGGGATATGCATCCTGTGAACTGTTCTTGTCACAGAAAATTATACATATGAAAGGTTTATGTTTGCATGGGTGGTGATGAAAGGTCGATCAGTTAGAGGCTCCCCTATCCATTTTCAGGATTGCCATGACTGGGAAAGTTCAGTGGCATATACGTGCCTCCAGTCTGATTTGTACTCCAATATTCTTATGTGGTTGCATTCAAGAAGGAGGTTCAAGGCTTCCCATCATATCGACTTTGGAGGACTGGCTTGACTCTTGTTTGCATGGGTTTCTTTCACACATCACTTGCAAGAGTAAGCTTCCAAAGATGTTCTTCGCACTTGAACTCCTTCTCGCATTCGGGAGGGCAACTGTCAAATGTGAAGCCCTAGAAATGTGGCATTGAATGGCTTACATACTCTGCACACCTAGGCAATGTCTTCTTGAGGTATATTTCTTGGCCATTCATTGTAGAAGGTATGTAATCCAAAATCTATCAGGCTTATCACTTGATGGCACACGTGGCACCAGGGTGCTACCTTGGTGTAATTTTAGATTGGTTTTGCTATGTCCAAAGAGTCCACATTTACCAAATACCCTATGGCTGCATGGAAAGTTGTTGTAGTGAAAGTTATGCCAAAAATCTATAATGAATTGATGATATGATCTGGTTCCAGCCGTGAAGTAGTTGTCTGGTCATTCTTAAGCCTGTGCATTTGCTATTTCTCTACATCTTAGCTTCATAGAATTTTTCTTCAGCTTGATGTGGTAGTTATGCTTAAATAGCTACATGGGTTCGGTTCTTTAAATTTATGGGGATTTTTTACTTAGCCTTTGCAGGTCATATTGTTCTATGTTATTGTGAGCATTGTTTTGGTTATCATAAATCTAGGCAGGTATAACTCTATAGGTAATACAATTCGGGAACATCTTTGTACTACTCTTATGTGTTAAGTGCTTGATATTTTCTTTGGTTATGAAATGTCTCTCGAGGCCTCCAAACACTTCGATTCATATGGCTTTCCCACTTCGGTTGGAACTCTTGCCCATGTTATCATGCTAATCTTGACACACTCTTTAGATACAATGGGAAGCTTAATTGCTGTGGGGCAAGTGGTGATACCCCACGGTGTTTTCTCTCCTTTCCTTTGTTGTGTGTGAATCGCAACAGGGACTTACAGTCATCAAATTATAACACACATACTCTTTCTTTTTGGCAGATTTCTATTCATGGTGTGTGATAATGTGATAGTACATAATGACTAATGAAATTGGGCCCTTTCACATCGACACTATCTCTTGATTGCTTGCACATGTATCCACTATATGGAAGAGATTGAGGGGCCTCCAATATCTGCTATGGTATGACTACTCAGTAAAAGTGTATATAAGGCAGGATGTTTGATGAATGCACAATTCCTATTCCCTCTCCTACATAGATATTTCATTTTCTAATAATTCATATGATCTTACTACAATGACTGTAATTGTGGATTTCGCTTATGTATCTATGCCAACATTTGTACTCCTCATGTCCGTTGCATACTCACTACCTTATGCACACTACACATGCATGATAAGGTTGTTGCTCAGATTTTATGGTATATATGGAGAATTGACAGAATTGAGTTATTCACCAAGAGTGGCACGATCCTTCTTTGTCTGTGAGTTAGAAAATTTGACGCATAAATTAATCTATTCTCTGTGGAGCTTCTAATATTTTGATCTCAGGTTTTCGACTTGTTCTCATCTCTGAACTAGTATGTTTCAAAAATATATTTCTATGATAGCACTGCTAAACTTCTTGACATTCCATTATAGTACAACTTCAAGATTTGATCTATGATGCAGGTTTATGTCCTATTAGTCTTCTACTTGTCATCCAAGCAGGATTGGAATAGCTCTCTTGAATGCAATATGTGTTATCTCATTCCAATGACAAGCCTTCCCCCTTCTATTAGATCTTACTTGATGCATGTGCTTATTGTTGGATCTTGAATTTACTATGTTTATTATGGCCTCTAATGTGATGCCAACATACTGGCTACTGTAAACAGGATTGCAGATGTTCAACGTTGAAGCATGGCCTGAATAGGTTTGTATAACCACCCTACTTAGGGATTGAATCTATGATCCCTACACTTGTGGACTATTCTTAAGGTGCTGAAGTAACCTTTGATTGGGACATAATCTACCATTTGAAGACTGAACTACATCATAGTTTAGTCTGTATCTTCCATTGACATCTAGGTAATTGAGCTCTGAGTTTTCATATTTTATGATCAGGTTGTGGCTTCTTGCTATTTGGTTTTCATGTGATATATAGGTTGCTCATTATGAAGGTTTCAGTAATAGCTACTATGTTAGAGATCAACACAGATTGGCAATTGAATACTTCCTTATATAACTCCAAGATTGTGATCTTCATTTCCTCTTTGCCTCCTTTATTATCCTGAGTAGGAAAATTATAAGATGTTTTATTCAATCTTTACAATGCAAGGTATCACACTTGCACTTATGTGATAACACATTGAGGGAGGAGCACGGTATGGTGAAGCCATAGGGATTTAAGTTTTAATATGTGGATTGCAGGAATAGGCTGATTTGCATAAAGGATCAAGTCTTGTAGTACATGATGCTCCCTAAAGTGGAAACTAAATTTGGAGTGAATGTTTATTATCCACTTCATTTTTCAGAAGTAGTATACTTGCTTTGTGTATGTTTAATTTCAGGTTTGGGAGCTTCCTAAGAAGGCATTTCCAATCTTACAAAGGGTTGAACATTGGGATGTATGTTGGGCTAACTGCCCCCCAAGGGGATTGTGGCGCTCAGCATTGAAGACCTGAAGCATTGAAGACTTGAAGCATTGAAGACCTGAAGCATTGAAGACATGAAGAATTGAAGACCTGAAGAATTGAAGACTTGTAGACCTAAAGACTTGAAGATTTCCAAACTTGAAGACTCCAACTCTGTAGAGTTCAGTTGTGTATGTTCCTCTTTTCTAGCTTTGTCAAGGATGACAAAGTCTAGGGGGAGGAGAGTGTTGGGTTATAGGGCATGCACACATCCACAATTGTGCATAGGAACCCTCCCTAGACCATGAAAATAACCCTCTTTGTATATACTTGAGTGTCATATATGAACACTGCCCTAGAGCACTTTTTAATATTTCTTTATGCCTTAGTAGAGGACTCTTCATATTTCACCTTTTTTGGCACATCTAAGAGTTCCCCACATAAAAATCCCATGCATGGAGTTTCTTGGGATTTGTTTGTTACAAGACTTGATTTTGGAATATCCTAGAAGATATGTTAGTTAGAGAGAGATTCACTTTTTGACTTTTCAAAAGAGCACATGGGGAATAGAGCTTAGCCTATATATAGAAGCTCATTTTTGTAAAGAGGGGAGCTTTTGGTCGACGTGCTCTCATGTAATATCTCCTATCAATGGAAGAAGGCTCTCTTTTACTCCAAGACTATTTACATTTTATGTATTGTGTCTTTGTGACTGTGTGAGAGTGGTGTGTGTGTGTGTGCCTATGCATGTCTCTCCTTTGTGTGAGTAGAGTGGTTGCTTTTACTTGTATTTTACTCATGGACTAGGATCCTTGACTCCCTATTCTCCTTGTTTTCAAGCATATGGCATAGCATGTGTCTGATGCCAATGGCTTGAACATGTTGGAGGTAGGGGTGGATGAGAGGAGAGTCACTCTTGAGCTTTCCTTCTTGCTTCCATGCAAGGTGGTGAGGGTTTTTGGTCTTCTCTTGCGACAACCCCAACACCTACCTTTATTGTGATGGGTTCCTTTAGAGTCTGTAAGGAACTATAAAGGTCTTTTCTACTCATCATGTGAGGAGATGCACCACTGTCCAACACCCATGAGTCATCTGTTCCTGAATCTTTAGTTGAGGAGCACACCTCCTCTCTTGTAACAAATAACTCAAGCTCTATTTATGTTGTGTTGGCAGACTCCTTGCCCTTGCCACCTTTTGAAGATCCACTCTTCTCTTCTGCCTTCTTAATGCGACAGTCTTGGATTCTATGTCCTTTCTTCTTGTAGTGGAAACACTCTCCCTTGAACTTCTTTTTGTCGTTCTTCTTTTTCTCTTCATCTTTTGAAGAGTCTGTTTTGTCTCCTTTGGCATTTGCTGTGAATGCAACATCTCCTTTGCTACCACCACTCCTTGCCTTGAGCCGCAGCTCCTCCTCCATGAGTAAGGCACTGAATTCTTCAAAAGTTAGTGGTTGAGGTCTAATTTGAGTGTTAAGAGCAGAATACCCGAGTGTAAGTATACAAACTATACCTCCCACCTGATGGGCATGTTACACAGTATACAAGTGACTATGTAAGATCATGAATCAAGTAACCCCCATCAAGTGATAGCAGTGTCGAAAGCTATCCTATGGTAGAGCTTTAGTCAAAGCATCTGGAGCATTATCTCGAGTGTGAACCTTCTCAAGAACAATATGCTCAGTGGCTAAGCAATCTCTAATGAAGTGATATCTCACCTCAATGTGCTTGGTCTTTGCATGATAGAGCGGATTCTTAGCCAAAGCAATGGCACTTTGATTGTCACTGAGCAAACGAGGTACATGCTGAGGTAAACCCATATAACAAGCAAGACGAGAAAGCCACAATGCTTCATTACATGCCTCACTTGCAGCAACATACTCTACTTCTGTGGTGGAAACAACTGTACATTCTTGAAGACGAGATATCCAAGAGATAGCACCTCCAACAAAATGAAAAATGCACCCTGATGTAGACTTATGATTGTCTGCACAACCAGCATAGTCAAAATCTTTGTAACCAATAATGGATGCTTTCCCTCTATGTAAGCATAGACACTTGTCCTTAGTGCCACTCAGATATCTCAAAATCATCTTGACCGCTTCCCAATGTTTCTTGCTAGGATTAGACATATATCTACTCACAACTCCCACTGCAAATGCAATGTCTGGTCTTGTAGCTACCATAGCATACATGAGACTACCAATAGTAGACTGATAGGGAATTTTGTTCATGAATTCCTTTTCCTCATCTGATTTGGGGCAATCATCCTTGCTCAATTTCACATATGTTGGCAAAGGTGTACTCGATGCCTTTCCACCCTACATATTGAACCTATGAAGTACTTTGGATACGTACTCATTTTGAGACAAGTATATGCATCTTTTACTCCTATCACGAGTAATGTGCATGCCAATAATATGTTTGGCACCCAAATCCTTCATATCAAATGTCTGACTCAACTTCTTTTTGAGAATTGACAAGTCATAAGAGGACTTCCCAGCAATCAACATATCATCGACATAAAGTATCAAGCATATCAAGCTACCATCTGAGCATCTCTTTGTGTAGAGACAATGATCCTCATTGCTTCGAGAATAGCCTTGAGACTTCATAAAAGCATCAAAATTTTGGTACCATTGTCTAGGGGACTGTTTAAGTCCATACAAGCTCTTCTTGAGCTTACAAACTAAACTTTGCTTGCCAAGAACTACATAACCCTATGGTTGTTCCATATAGATCTCATCTATAAGATCTCCATGGAAGAAAGTAGTTTTCACATCCATTTGGACTAGCTCTAAGTCCTCCATTGCAAAAAATCCAAGCAACATGCGTAGGGTAGTCATCTTGACCAATGGAGAGAAGATTTCCTCAAAGTAAACACCATGTTGTTGCTTAAAACCCTTTGCAACAAGTCGTGCTTCATACTTTGGAGAAGCACCATCTGATGTGAATTTCAGCTTATATACCCATTTACATGGTAATGCTTTCCTACCCTTTGGCAAGGGTACTAAATCCCAAGTACCATTCTTATAAATAGAATCAAGCTCACTCTTCATGGCACACTCCCACTTGACATGATCCTTTGTCTACATAGCCTCTTTGTAGCAAGAAGGCTCACCGGGATTTGTTAGAATAACAAAATCTAAACCTGGAACATATCTACCAGGTGGATGTGAGACATGTGCACAGCGTTTCAATGGTTGCTGAATGGGAACATCTGCAAATTGATCTGACTGGACATTCTCTTGAACGTCCCTATGTGCAACATTTTTATGCATGCTAATTAGAGGACTAGTATCCTCAAACACCACTCTTCTTACTTCAACCTCCTTAATGGGTTGTTTATGCATGTTAGACTCATTAAAAATGACATCACTACTTTTGATCACTGATCGTGTTTCAGGATCCCATAAGCGATATCCAAATTGTCCTTCTTGACCATATCGAAGAAAAATGCATTTCTTTGACTTATGGTCCACTTTCTGTCTAAGATTCTTGGGTATATGAACATATGCTTCACACCCAAAAAATCGAAGATGATCATAATGTGGTGGTTTCCCTATCCATAACTCATGCCACTTTCATACCTTGGTAGTACTAGGTGACAGGTTAATCACATGAACTGTAGTCAATACTGCTTCTGCCCAAAAACCCTATGAGAGCTTTGCATGATGCAACATAGAAACTACTCTATCTTGAATAGTTCTATTCATCCTTTCAACTACACCATTCTGTACTAGGGTATAAGGAGTTGTAAACTCTCTACAAATCCCTTTGGATTGACATAGAAGGCTGAATTCATGTGAGGTATACTCACCCCCATTATCTGAATGTAAAGCCTTAACCTTAATTCCTTTTTTAATCTCAACTGAAGCAAGCCATTTTTTGAAAGTAGGGAATACCTCATCCTTTGATTTGATAGGATATACCCAAACTTTTCTAGTAGCATCATCTATGAAAGTCACAAAATAAAGAGAACCACCTAAGGACCTAGTGGGCATCAGACCACACACGTCTATATGAACGAGATCTAAAGGCTGAATTGAAGATTCAATGTGTGTTCTATGCACATTTTTGGTTTGCTTTCCATATTGACAATGCTCACAAAATGAAAAATCAGAGAAAGATAACACAGGTAAGTAGCCAGAATGAGAAAGATTTTCCATTCCACTATGAGATATATG
Source organism: Ceratopteris richardii (assembly GCA_020310875.1). Classification (NCBI taxonomy): domain Eukaryota; kingdom Viridiplantae; phylum Streptophyta; class Polypodiopsida; order Polypodiales; family Pteridaceae; genus Ceratopteris; species Ceratopteris richardii. Next base: position 162,559,343 of record CM035410.1, read on the forward strand.
GTCCAAATGACCATGCCAAATACAAGCCATAAGTTGTTTGGTAACAGCTAAGAAGTGTTCTTTCTGTTATACAAATAAAGGATGAAGTGAGCCAACTTTGGTTCCTTTTGCAATAACCATATTTCCCTTTGATACAAAAGGATTGAGCATAGAAGACCACCTTGTAACCAAGGTCATCAAGTTGACCAACAAACATCAAACTCCATGATAACTGAGGTACATGGTGTACATTATGCATAGTAAATTTTGAACCATCAATGAACTACACCCCACAATGCCACACTAGTAAGAGTCACCAAGTCTCACGGTACGAAGAGACTTTGTTGCATAATTAGAGAACCATTCTTTGTGTGGTCTCGCATGGAAAGAAGCACCAAAATCTAGCAGCCACGTGTGGGAAAGAGAATTAGCCATAAGAGCCTCAATTGGCACAGTACTATCAAGTGTCAGCACATCAGCATCATCAAAAATAGCATTAATTTCTTCAATCTTCACAGCCGAAGTAGATGGTGCAGGTAACTGTTTAACATGCCGATCAACCTTTTGTCCTTTAACTTTGGCATTCTTTAATGCGTAACAATCTTTCTTCAGATGGCCTTTCTTATGACAATAATGGCATTTGATATCCCTCTTCCTTGATTTACTTCTACTCTTATTCCGTTGACCATTCTTTTCCTTGTTCTTGCTCTTGCCACGTTGATGACTCTTTCCTTGGTAAGAATCATGAGCATTATATGCATCTCCACTCTGAGTGCCAACCATAGATTTTCTATGAATCTCCTCACTCAAGAGTCCTCCACATATGTCATCATACACGAGTTTACCACCAGGTGCACTATTGCTAATAGCTGTGCAAAACATATCCCATGATGATGGACAGGTGCATAACAGTAATAGTGCTTTCATTTTATTATCCATATCCATTTTCTGAGCCTCTAACTAGGAGAATATAGCATCAAACTCATTTAGATGAGCAGCAACACTATCTGTGTCCTTCATGTGAAGGTCGTATAATTTTCTCATCAGATACACTTTACTTGATGTTGTCTCTTTTTGATATGTATTGCATAACTTCTTCCAAAGCTCCTCTGCACTTTCATAGTCTAATACTGTAAAGTAAACATTATCTACCAGGTGCAAGTGAATGGTAGGCCTAGCCATTTCATCTAAATCATCCTGATGATCTTCATCCATGTCAACATGCTTCTTTGAAATCCCATTTATTGGCTTCCATTGCCTCCTTTGAATCAGCACATCTTTAATCTGATTCTTCAATAGAGCAAAGTTTGTGCCATCAAATTTTCAGATCTCAAAATGCTCTTTGCCCTGCAAGTTATAGCTCCTTCTTGAAACACTGGCACTAGACCTTGATCCACTAGATGTGCCTCAGACCTCTATTGCCATGATGGTAGAGAAGTGAATAGAATGATAACGGAGCTAGAAGATTCCAAACACCAATGAATAAGTGTATCAATGGAGTGAATCGACCACTATATAGTTGACAAAACCAAAAAATCTGGAAAGATTTTGCCAGAGTATCCTCTGCAAAATGAGCATATGACCAGTGTCAAAATATCATAAAGCTGCAAGTACTAACATGTTTACGTGCATAGTGAATCACTAACTCCACTGCATATAATGAGTTACCCAATAGAATCCAACTAGGCTTATCGAGCACCTATGAACAACTATCATACATCTCCTATGGCAAGGCTGGGTAAGTCTTCCACCTACATCATCAAAGAGATCCCGACATCTGGGTGTCTCCTAGCTAAGAAAAACCTCACCACGACCCTCTTTATCAAACGTAAAAGGCTTTATGCAAAAAACGTAACTGCTATATCAATGACCACATGATGTACATAAGCGATATCCATAGAACCATCCATGGTGTGTATGTGCTCAATGTATGCAATAAAATGACACTAAAAGGCTGAATGCATAGCCCAAAAACTAGCCAACAACACCTGGAAGTGTCTGTCAACTCTCATGTTTTCTGCTCAAAAACCTGCATAAATTTGCAGCGGTTGCTCCCATCAAAACTGAAAAACTTTTGAGAAACCTGTAGTTTGCAGCGGCAGCTCCCACCAAAACTAAAAACCTTTCGAGAAACCTATAGTTTTATGAGTGTGGATGGAAACATAGCCCCAAAGGTTGATATTTATTGTCGAAGAAGTACAAAGAATACTCTTCTTGATTTTCTTGAATATGTGTGAAGAGAACTATGTGCAAAAGTACTCCAAAATGGCTCCAAAAGACACCCCAAAAATGCTTCAGAAATAGGCTTTGAAAGCAAAGAATGAAGCTTTGAGGGACAAAAACATGTTCAAGGTAATTTTAACCTTAATCCTTCCCCTTCTTCAGACACCACAAGAGTGTATCTTAGTGGCAAGAGATAACCATGGTTAAGCGAGCTCCAGGGGGAGATAGTACTGGGATGGATGACCTACTGACAAGTACCGGGAACCTCTATCTTCCTTGATCATTGAGGTCCTCCCTCGCACACAACCAACAGTGCCAACATTGACTTCATTGACTTGGATGACAAGGTATGCCAAGGTCTATGCCTTGGTGTCCACCTTAGTCATAAGCCTTAGAGAAAGCGGGGGGGGGGCTCGCTTTGCTCGCACAAAAGGAAGAAAGCTTTTGCATCGAACTGCTCTAATACCAGTGAAGTAATTTGATGGCAATGCACTAGAGTGCACTCTCTCCTTCTTGAGAGATGCACGTCGATATGCTCGAAGTACAAAATTGAGCTCTTAGGCCACACACGGCACTCCGCACAAAGGCTACAGAATACGCAAGAAAAACACAGTAAACAGGATACTTCTTAGGTCTTACAAATGCGGTCGAACTTACAGTTTGTGGCTAACCACACCACTATATGTTTTATTAAAGAACATATACAAAGAAATGTCCAGTGGCCATTTGGCCTTTCACATGGACACTAACAGTAACAATATGGCACATGGAGAGGAGCTTTGAAATCTCCCCCTCCTTCTCTACCTCCTCTGCCTCTTCCTCTTGAATTTCTACCTCTACCTAAAAAGTTTCCTTAAAAGGTACTACCTTCGTCATCATATCTTTTACCTTTCCCTTTGTTATCTTTACTCTTGCTCTTATCTGTATATAGGGCATAGGATTGGTTACCTTTTGAGTTGTCTCCATTCTTCATAAGTTTTGCCTCATGTGTGAACAATTGTCCCATGAGGGTCTTGAAGTCAGGAACCTGCATGTCCATGTATAGGTGCATTGCTCTGGTGAAAGCTTCCCATTTATCATTTGTTTTGATTCCATTGATTAGTTGTCTCACTATCTGCTCTTCTTCAATGAATTCTCCAATGCTCCCAAGTTTATCTACTAAGTCCATTTTTGTGACAAAATCAATCACACTTTGCTTGGGCATCTTCTTGAGTGTGGTAAACTCCATCTAAAGTCGGTTCTTCCTAGCTCTAGTGCTTGATGAGAAGAATGCTTCTATCGTCAGGATCTTACTCACGTGCACACAGAGGTTATAGATGTTGAAAACACACCGAAAGATAGACATGACAAGAGACGAGACGGAACACAGTATTGGGTGCAATCTCCCCCCATGCACTCTGTTTCGACAGTCCACATGGTGCATGTATTTACATGATTTTTTTTATTATGGTGAAAAGAGTGGTTACATGAGAGCGGCTTCGAAAAGCAAGCGTGAAACTAAAAGTTCGTAACTTTCATAGAGAGCCTTTGCTTTTAATATCAAAAATTGTGGTCCACAATGACCCTTATTCTAACCATTACTTTTCTAATTGTTTCAAACAATAGAACCTTCTACACGGGTTTATTTACAAACTAAATAAATTATAATTCGGATTATTGATGTCCACCCTTTCACGCCTTGCATGCTCCTCATGAACCTTCAGCTTCTATACCAAAAAATCCAAAAATGCATTAATACATTAATAAGTTAACACTCAAACAATTCATTGTTCAACATATTCCATAATTCAACATATTCCGTAATTCATAACATGCCCCTCAATTGAAAAAGCAACTGACCTCAGTTGATAAAAGAATAAACATGAATGGCCAATCACATGTTCGATCACTGAACAAAAAATGAGCATGTTCCATGTAAAAACACATGCATGGAAATGTTCATGGAGGTGTTAAGTTATTAAGATTATCTATGAGGTGCTGACATAGTCTTTAAATAAGTCAATAATATATATTACTAACTATTTGAAGTGTTGTTTTTTTTTCAATCATTCATCATCTAGAATATACTCTAAGTATTCTAATGTATTTTGGAAAGTATAATTAGAATATGCTCCTATAGACTAAATTCGATATGTAAATGCAACACATATTAAGAAAAAAAAATAGACTAGTGAAAAGGTTGTTGTTGTTGACATGGCTGCTTCAAACTGATCATTTGGATAAGTGATTGGTACTCTTTCTCTGCATCATGCACAAAGGCTGTAGCTTCATGAAGTGATGTAGGTTGGCATTAACAAAGCTTGCCTTGAATATCCTTCTCTAAACCATCATCATACTTCTTCTTCATAGTATCATTGGAAACATCTTCAAGCAAGCAGAGAAATACTAAGTATTGGTAGAACCGGTCCATATAGGTTGTAAACATATCACCTTCCATCCATGTAAATGTAGCCCATAATCATCGAACGTGTAGGTTGAACTATAGGGGTAGAAAAGAATCCTTCACTTTATCTTGGAAAGCCTTCCACGTTGTTGGATGATCTGTATTGTGTCGCAGGACATTCCACCAGTGTTGAGCTTTTCCTACTAAATAGTTAGTGGAAAATTTGACTTTTTCAATTTCAGCATATGTTTCATCACTATAAAAATCATCAAACTATGGTAGCCATGAAAGGACTAAAGGCCCATCCTTATAGCCATCAAACTGTAGAAACCGGTAATTTCTAACATCAATCTTCGAATGTATAACATCAGATTGGGCAGAAACAATAGCTTTTACTACCCTCGTAAGGTTGTCTTCATCAGTTTGTATCTTTTGGAGGACTTCATCACGTTGCCAGATCTTCTTCTGAGCACCTTGAAGTTCATGCCGCAAGAGCTCTAGTTGTTGCTCGAGTGTTGCCTCAGGTAGAGGTGAATTACCAAAATCTACCATAGTGTTCATACGGTCCATGAGTATGAATAGAACAAAACCCTCTTGCTACACACTTTCTTTGCTCTCAACCTCAGTTTCTTGAATCTAATTTTCACCCACGCAAGTAACTTGGATCCTCAATCTAGTGCTTCCCTCTCGGGATGTACCCTGGGGGAATGTACCCTAGCAGAATGTACCCTTTCTGGATGTACCCTGATGTACATTGTCTGGGTGTACCCTGATGTACCCTGATAGGATGTACCCTGAGACGTGTTGTGTTGCGTCGTGCCGTGCTGCCTTGCCCAAGACTTCTTGAAAAAAGTAAGAAAGAGCTGCAAGTTATGTTAAATATAAGAGGAGAGAACTTGAGTGTCAACACCAGGAGAGAGTGTAGTGGTAAAGCACTTCCCTTGTGTGGATGAGGTTGTGGGTTCAAATCCTCCCACCTTGGTGAATCTAAAACTCCTTATTGCCACTCATACATTAAAATTGGTTCGCACGTAGCCAACAGTTTCCAAGGGAGCCTTGGATGCCAAAGATGCCAAAGTAATGCCTTATTTATGCCTTAAGTTATGCCTAAGTTCTATGCCTTCGTCGATGCCTTAGAGTAAGCCGAAGGAGTAAACATAGGTATAAACGTAGGAGTAAACATAGGAGTAAATGTAGGAGTAAATGTAGGAGTAAACGTAGGTTCTAGTTCTGGAACTAGAACAAAAACAAAAACTAGAAACTGAAACTGGAATAGGAACCAAAAACGAGAACGGAAACAAAAATTGAAATCGAAATTGGAATCACAAACAGAGAATAGCGAAACAGACCCCTCTGTATTAACGTGCACAGAGCTCTATAACCACCGTTGTTAGGATCTTATTCACATGCACATAGAGGTTACAGATGCTAAAAACACACCGAAAGATAGACACGACAAGAAACGAGACAGAACACAATATTGGGTGCAATCTCCCCCCATGCACTCTGTTTTGGTAGTCCACAGAGTGCATGTATTTATAGGAATTTTTTATTATCTCAAAAAGAGTGGTTACATGAGGAGAGCAGCTTCGAAAAACCAGCGTGAAACTAAAAGTTGGGAACTTTCGTAGAGAGCCTTTGCTTTTAATATCAAAAATTGCGGTCTACAATGACCCTTATTCTAACCACTACTTTTCTAATTGTTTCTAACAACAGAACCTTCTACACGGGTTTATTTACAAACTAATGCTATACCAAAAACACCAAAAACACATTAATACATTACTAAATTAACACTCCAACAATTCCTTGTTCAACATATTCCATAATTCATAACAGCTTCAAGGGCATTCCATGTCTCTTGTGAAGTCTTGTAGCCCCTAATGTGTGGAAGTAAAAAATTAGAGATTGAGTTAAGAATGTAAGACCTGGCTAGAGCATCCTTTGAGCACCATGTAGTTAACCTCTCTTGTTCTTCTTGAGTTGGTTGTCCTTTGCTTCTAAGGATTGGCATCATCTCATCTCCAAAAATGTGACCATAAAGATTTCTCGATTAAAGATATTCTTCCATTCTAAGTGACCAAGCTGAGTAATTACCTTCATCCAATTTGTCAATGGATGAAGAAAATCCATCTCCCATGTTGATTTGATGTAGCTCTGATACCACTATCAGGAGATGGTAGGATACAGTCTAGAGATGAGCTCGTTTTGCAATAATCTTGCTCTACACCTACCAATGTGACTTCAGGGAACCTTAGTAGACACCTTTAGCTTCCCAAATATGCATTTATACTCACAATATACCTTGGAGCATCATTGTCAGATGTTTGTATCAAAACATACAACTTGCACATTGATGCACTATGAAAAACTTGATATTTTTGGACTTGGACCTCTCAAAAAAATATTCAATTCTCACTCTCTGATAAAAATTGACCTAAGACCTTTTAGAGAAATTTTACTGAAGATCTTAGATAATATTCCAAGTTATTTCACTAATTTAGAGTGATCATACACTAAGGAATGAGTTTAAGAATTCAAGGGTGTAATCTCGGCTTTTCAGGACGAAGACAATATGCAGACACAGGTGGCTTGTATGATTCATAACTCAAGATCTAGTGAATCAAATGTAATGAAAATTGATATGAAGCGACTAGACTAGTCACGCTAACTGCAAAAAGTTAAAGTGGATCAAATGATCAAATATACACAGAGAAATTGGTCAAACAAGATCACTAAAATGAAGAGGTTGTAGCACAGAACAGTAGATAGAGATTATCATGAACAAATTAATCAAATTCTATGTGCTAATAAATGTATGATACAAAGACGCAGTAGATACATATATGATCTCAATGTATGCTCAACCATGAGGCTTAAAGGCTCTCTCTTCTCTGTCATATCCCGTGACTAAAAGTCACCTCTATGTATACACATAGAGAAGTTTTGAAATTTGAATTTCCCTCACCTAAAAGTGTTCCTACACTTTAGGTGTTGATTGATTTGATTCCAACCACCTCTGTCATATCCCGTGACTAAAAGTCACCTCTATGTATACACATAGAGAAGTTTTGAAATTTGAATTTCCCTCACCTAAAAGTGTTCCTACACTTTAGGTGTTGATTGATTTGATTCCAACCACCAAAATAGTCATGGTTCTTGGCTCCTAACATCACGAGATTCCTCTTCTCACTTCATTTTACTTTTATCCAATGAAGTAAAGTCTATAACTTTTACAAGAGGTATTCAAATGCACTTCATATGTGAGCCAAATCAATATGTGAGAAAACCTGATCATTTGGTTAAGCATCTAGGCTTGCCAAATATACCAACAGCTCCCCCTCAAGCCTAACATGCTTGAGTCTTCAATCATTTGGTATTTCTTGCAATCCAATCATGGATTTAAGTCTGTTTAATCTTCTTCCATCCAATGATTTGGTCATTATAGCTGCACATTGCATATGAGTACATACATAGGAGAGTTGTATATCTTTACTCACAATCTTTCCCCTAACAAAATGATAATGGACTTCTATATCCTTGGTCCTGGCATGAAAGATAGGATAAGTAGATAGATGAAGTGAACTCATATTATCTCCAAATATGTATGGAGTGCCAAAATCCAACCCTAAATATGTGTATAGGGTCTTGATCCACATAGCTTCTTGTGTTGCATTTGGTAACCCTTTGCATTCAACTTCAATTGAGGAAAGAGCAACATTAGGTTGCATTTTTGAAGACCAAGATATGAGTTTTGTACCTGGAAATGAGAGATATCTTGATGTGCTTCTTCTATAATCTTTGGAACCTTCCCAATCTACATCAGAATAGCTTTACATTTAAATCAGATGTGTAGGGGTAATATAAACCTTCATTTATGGCTCCTTTCAAGTACTTCAATATCCTCTTTGTTGCATCCATGTGAGGTTTCCTTGAGGTGTGCATGAATTGACTAAGCACACTTACTCCATAGCAAATATCAACCCTAGTTAGAGTAGCATAAATTAACTCCCAACTAGGCGTTGATAGCTTGTGATATCTTCAATAAGTTCTCCTTCATGAGCACTTAATTTGTGATTGCCTTCTAGTAATTTTTGCAAACTACTAAACCATTCCGCATGAGTGGTCATGTGATTTGAAGCACTTGAGTCAAAATACCAAACATTACCATTCAATTATGAGACATCAACAAACATCATATTCATCATGTGATGTTGGACCATGAACAACTTCTCTGAATCATTTGCACTCGTGGATGCATAGTTGTTTTGCTACCTTCTATTATTTTGATTCTCAATCTACAATCATGTTCAAAGTGTCCATTTTTACCACAATTCCAATATCCTTTACTATCATTGCCTGAATCATTCTTTGGAAATTTCTATGGCCTCTTTGGCTCCCCCTACCTCAAAATTGTCCTCTACTTTCTGCATGATTCTGATGTTGACCTTGTTTTTGGTTACCCTTTCCCCTTCCACTTCCAAAACCTCTACCTTTGCCTCTTCCTCTACCAGAGTAGAATACTTGCTCAAACCTAGGTTTTCCTTGGGAGTTTGTGTCACATTAGTTTATGGTCTTCATGATGTGAATCTCCTCTTAAGAGGAGAGTTCCACATGGTCGGGCGGTACAAAATAGAGCTTCTCTCTGTGTGTGTTTGATTTGTGGACTTTGCGCACATCATCTTTAGGAGTATGACAAGAAAAGTTAAAGTTCTTAAGATTGGTATCAGAGCAATGATCCAACCAAGCCATACGAATGCTACAAGATAGGGGATTTGAACCCGCATTAATCCTTCCAAAAGTAAATGTTCTATCCACGTTTTATAATCATCTTGGTGCCATATATTTGATAGAAATACCTTACAATCTTCTCTGTTCTAAGTGATGCATGCCCATGAGGGGTGATGTATGGCACAAGCACTTAGAGGGAGAAGACCTTGACTCTCCTGTTTCATCCATATGGAAAGGAGGACAGAGGCACTACTTCTTTTCTTTGCCTTTTGGTTTTGGAGCCACACAATTGAAAGGAAAGGAGTAAAAAGGAAAATTTCAAATGAGGATCAAGAACGGATAGGAAAGATGCAAATTGGATGCACCTACTATATATCAAGAATCCGTATACAAAGAGATTTCTTTCCATGGACTCTTCGACACCATAGTTTGAAGTGAAAGAGGATGGAGCTTTATGCTAATAACAGGTATTATTATTTTACTTTTGAAAGATCCTGACTTTGAGAAAAGGAGAATAAAAGGGTTGGCGGCCAAGCCCGTTAAGGAAAATGACATATATGGGGAATATGACATATGCACTCCCATCTAGAGTCAAGGATTCCCTCAAAATACAAGAAACCACAAACTTTATGCATATCCAACATAGGCATGTTCATGATGTTTACGTAATTTGCATGAGTTATTTTTATAAGTAGCCATTTTTGGAAAGGGAAATGAAGAGGGATATTCCATAAATTTATGGGAAAAACCATGCATACATATAGTATAGTGTATGGAAATCCATATAGAATCAAGAAATCCAAAAATTGGCTCAGTATGATGGGAGTTTCAAGCTCTACATAACCCCCTTCCATCGCTCTGAGCAAATGAATTCAACAAAATCTCTTTCAAAGGGAAAGGGAAAGTGGAATAGATTCCACCATTAGAGCTATTTTCCTTAGATGAGATTAGAGAGATAGAGAGAGTTTCACTTTCTCACTTTTAGATTGTCTTGATAGGAGTGGCACTCTTCTATAAAGGGAATAGGGAGATTAATTAATCATGGAAACTAGATTGAGCCTCACATGGAGACTTTAGAGAGAAGTAGTTATGTTTATTTCCAGTGATGATCCTTGGCTAGATGAGATGATCTAGTTATTGACATTAGTGAGACATGGAGTGGAGTTATGACTCATCCCTTTAGGGTTTCTAGGACATAGGGATAGATCTAGCCTTTTGGGGTACCGAACTCTTAGTTGGTGTTACATCATGAGGATGATGTGTGAGCATCAATTAGGAGGATGGGTACTTATGGATTATCTGAATCTCCAAGTGAATGCTTTTGCATTCATATGGCAAACTAAAGGGAAGAGAAAATTTTAGAGTTTGCGTTAGTGCTAATTGATGGTCTTCCAATAGAACTAAGTCCAAAGGAAGTGGATGACAAACTAGAAACTTCTTGGTTGGTGGAATGTAGAGATTGCATTTTACTACCAATAAATTCCCATAGATGAGCTAGGATGATGGATTTGTATAGCTCACGAGGTAGATTAGAGTAGACTATTACGTGTGAGACACTCAAGGTTAGGAAGACCTAGAGTGGTATGATGGAAAATCTATCATTTAGTTCTACATGGGGTTCGAGTCACTTTTTATGAGACTTTGTTCTATATCTCAGAGGATTCTATGGTTTATTATCTCCGTTTTGCTATGGTCAAGCCTATAAGCTTGTCACTTTTCACTTTCTTTTCATACGATTACTCCATAGAGGATGCATCATATGGACTTAGGTCATTTTGATGACATTGAGGGACTCACTATGTAAAAAAAAGCTTGGGCATGGTTAGGTGGTACAAAACAGAGCTGCTCTCCGTGTGTGTTTGGTTCATGGGCTTTTGTGCAACATCTTTAAGAGTTATGAAAAGAAAAAGTAAAAGTTCTTAAGAGTTTGAATCCTCACTAAGACTTCATTCTTCAATAATCAGCATGGATACTAGATCAACAAAATTCAAAATATTTTCCCCTGTGTGAATGGAAGTTGTGGACTTCTTATATGCAGCTCCTAAACCACGAAGGTGCACTTCCATCTTATCATCATCATCTACATTCACTTCAATAGATGCAAGTGACTCACATATGCTTTTGATTTTTAGGATGTAGTCACTTATCAACATGCCCTTTTTCTCTAGTGTGTGCAACTCATTCTTGAGTTGCAATTTTCATGCCTTTGTATTGGTCTCATACAATGTGACCAAACTATTCCAAGCCTCTTTTGGAATCCTTGCAAACTCTATGTGCCCAATCATGCTATCTTGTATGCCAACAAATAGCCAATACATTACCTTTTGTGCTCCTTGATTCCATTCTTCATATGATCTTAATTGGTTCGTAGTCCGATTCCTCTCTAGTAACTATGGATCATTTTCATTCTCTCCTTCGATGTACTTCAATAGCCTTTTCCTATCAAGGAATTCATGATTTTGAATCTCCAAGCATGGAAGCTGTTCTTTTCCAGCTTATTGCTCATACGCTGACTCATTTCCATCCGTGTTTTCCATTTTTGCATCAATTCACAACAATATAAAAACACTACAAGCAGTACTTTTTATTGAACACTATCGCACTATGAAGTGACAGTTCGATCTCATAAAAACACAGTTTTCGTGTATCAACAATACATGAAATCGCTTGAAATTTTGGATCTAGAGTATTTGAGTGTTTTTAAACAAGATACAAGTTACATTTTTGCAAATTTCTCTGGTTTTTCTATGGGACCCACCTTGTAGTTAAAAATGAAGGTTGAGGTGGCTCCAAAATAGAAATTTGAGGTCATTTGTGAATTGTGCTTTCTCCATGTCTTCTCGTGTACTCTTCACCATGGGGCTTGTCCACGAGCTCTCTACAACCACAGTGACTCTGATACCATGTCATGAGGAAGGAGATAAGAAAAAAAGCTCAATCACACACTCTCACACTCAAGGAGGATCACACACATAGATTGAGGCAAGAAAGAATGATCTTCTTCTTCTTCTATTACATAAAAGGAATATACAAGAGTGACCTAAAACAACACTATGACTAGCGTAATATATAAAGAATGCATAAGGAACATCGCAATGTCTGCGAATGAGTGAGCTCGCAAGAACCAAATGTGCCATCACTCTCAGTAGATAAATCTAGTAAAGCTCAATAAAGTATCCATGCCATATACCGATGTGTCCATTATACACATCAAAGAAATGAAAAAGTGATACGTCTCATCTTGAATCATCACATGTTGAGCTTGATATCTCAATATATATAATATTGGGTAAATGGATAATGACATTTTTCCACATTTTTGTGGATGAATTTTAGTATCTCAAGTACAAATAGAAGAGAAGTGGCCCAAGAGTTTCCTTAGAAATTGGCAAATTTGAGAAGTGTCTCAAGACAGGTATGAAATTGAACCCTAATAAATGTCGATTTTTGGTCACCAAAGATACTCTTCTTCGGCACATAGTTTTGGCCAAAGGGATAATTGTTGATATGGCTAAGGTAGCTACCATTCTTTCCATGCCCATTCCACAGACTCCTAAGGAAGGGCAAAGTTTTGTAGATCATGTAGGAAACCATAGAAGTTTTGTACCAATGTACTAAAAAATAGCTAAGCCTTTGCGAGGCTTAGAAGCAAGAAGATCCCTTTTTCTTGGAGTCCTAAAGCAGAGAAAGCATTTAGTGAGCTAAAATAAGGTTATGTATTGTACCACTCTTAATTGTTCCTAATTGGTCACTTGAGTTCCATGTGCATATAGATTCTAGTCTTCATGTAGTTAATATAGTTTTGGCACAACCATCCACCACAAGGTGGATGAACCTATTGCTTATGCAAGTAGATTACTTACAAAAGCATAGAGAAATTATAATACTACAAAAAGAGGAGGTTATTGTATTTGCACTTCAAAAGTTTTGGCACTATCTTCTAGGCATGCATTTCATTGTCCTCTTAGACCATCAACCACTAAACTATTTAATCAATAAGTCTACAATAGCTAGAAGGGTTTGGTGGTGGCTACTACTCTTTCAAGAATATGAATTTGAGATTGATATCAAGGCAAGAAAAGAGCATTACATGGTCAACCAGGTGCCAAGGACAACCATGAGTGAAAGGCCAACAAATATTAATGACGAGCACAACACACAATCCTGAATGTATTACCAAGAGAATGTACAAAGATAAGAGATCTATTAGGGTTATAGGCATATATACAATCTGGGAGGAAAAAAACCTCCTAAAGAGGGAAAAAAGTGCCCCAATGATCCTAATGTGTTTATCTAAATCTTCATAGATAGCTCTTAGTCTTCCCCTAGGTTGTCCTCAATGTCAATGCACATACTAATGCATTGTTTTGATGGTTCTAGTCTCTTTTAGATAAACATAAGATCTGCAACCCACTTTCTCCAATTTACCATTTGTGGAGAATTAGTTGTGCACTACCTGTGCACCTTGACACCTACACTTCGAACACTTTTGCACTTGTTGACTTTGACCTTGACCTTGTTGACTTTGACCTTTTGACTTTGATTGCATTTGACTTTGACTACAATTGACTTTGAATACAATTGACTTTGAATACAATTGACTTTGACTATGGTTGACTTTGACCAATATGACTTTTATGGGCTCAATAGTTTAGATATCAAGCTCAACATGTGATGATACAAGATGACACGTATCAATTTTTCGTTTCTCTGACATGTATAGTGGTCACAATGGTATATGTCAGGGATACTTCATTGATCTATGGAGGAATCAAAATAAATATGTGTTGATTCAAAGGATACAATGGAAGCCAGTAAATGGAATCTTAAAAAAGTCTATTGATATGTATGATGATGATTGAGATGAGTTGGATGAAATGGTTAGGTCTACCATCCGATTGCACCTCATAGATAATGTTTACTTTACAATATTGGACTTTAAAAGTGCAGAGGAGCTTTGGAAGAAGTTATGAAATATATATGAAAAAGAAATAGCATCATATAACATGTATCTAATGAGAAAGTTATATGAACTTTGCAAGAAGGACACACATAGTGTTTTTGCTCATCTAAATTATTTTGATGCTATATTCTCTTAGTTCTAGGCTCAAAAAATGGAGATGGATAATGAAATGAAAGCATCCTTTTTGTTATGCACCTTGCCATCATCATGGGATACGTTTTTTTAGCTATTTGCAATAGTGAACTTGGTGGTAAAATAGTCTATGATGACATATCAGGAGCACTCTTGAGTGAGGAGATTCATAGAAAATATATGGTTGGCACTCAGAGTGGAGATGCATATAATGTTTGTCATTCTTGCCAAGGAAAGAATCAGCATGTGGCAAGAGCAAGAACAAGGAAAAGAATGGTCAACAGAATAAGAGTAGAAGTAAATCAAGGAAGAGGGATATCAAATGCCATTATTTTCATAATAGAGGAAACATGAAGAAAGATTGCTATGCGTTAAAGAGTGCTAAAGGTAAATGGCAAAATATTGATGGGCGTGTCAAACAACTATCTACACCATGTCCTATGCAAACATCTTCTTTTGGGAGTTGCCTTTACTTCATGACTTTTAACTATGATTTTTCCACGCATGCATGGGTGTATCCATTGAAAGCAAAGTCCAAAGTGTTCATGTGCTTCAAACAATTTTTGGTTTTGGTCAAAAATCTACCATTTGCACCCTCCTTTTTTATCAGTGTATAGTGCCATATACACCTCAAAAGAATGCAGTTGTTGAAATAAAGAATAAGTCACTCATGGACATGGCGAGCTGTATGCTCAAAATTCGGGCTTTAGCACATTGCCTCTAGCTTGAGGCTGTTATGTGTGTAGCATATGTACTTAGCAGGTGTCCCAACAAAGCATTGTAGTTTATCACTCCATATGAGGTTGTTATGTGTGTAGCATATGTACTTAGCACGTGTCCCACCAAAGCATTGCAGTCTATCACTCCATATGAGGCTTGGCATGGTTGCAAGCCATTTGTTGCTCATCTGCGTGTCTTTGGTTGTCTGGCATATGCATTAGTGCGTGAACAAAAACATAGGAAATTTTTTGTTGGGTACAATTCTAAAAGCAAAGGCTATCTCATCTATATCATCCACATACTAAATGCATTTTGGTTAGCCATGATATTGTTTTTCTGGAAGATGCAATACAGCCATTACTTTCATGTACCAAGGAGAGATGTGTATGACACTTTGCTGCCTCTTTTTAAAAGTGGACAATCTATTGTTGGTCCAAATGAGGAAATTTCTCAGCCTTTACAGGTTCCACATGATGATGCAAATCATTCCATTTTTTATAAAGATTTACATGTTGCACTTGTTGATGAGAGGGCTGATATAGAGGAGGCAAAAATTATGCCTAAATGGTTGGTGCAAACTTTTTGAGATAGAAAATTAGATGCACCTCTATCATATCGTACTTGTTCAGGCTCTCATAGTGCTTCTTTTTGCATCAAATTTCTATGCTATGGCTGCTTCTAGTCTTTGTGATGAAAATGAGCCTGTTTCTTTTGATGAAGCACAAAATTTTAAAAATTAGATGGCTTCTATGCAATCAAAATATGATACTATTATGAAGAATGGTACTCGGTCTTTATGTGACTTGCCTCTAGGCAAAAATGCCAATAGCACTAAATGGGTATACAATCTCAAACATAAGACTGATGGAACAGTTGACAGGTATAAGGCTAGGCTTTTTGCAAATGGTTATGCCCAAGATAGAGGCATTGATTTTGATGAGACCTTTGCATCCACTTCTAGAATGACTACCGTTTGTAGCATATGTGCATTCGCAACTCATGATGGTTAGAATGTACATCAATAGAACATTAAAATTGCATTTCTCAATGGTGATCTACATGAAGAAGTGTACGTATTTCAGCCCCGTGGTTTTGTGTAGAAAGGATATGAAAACAATTGTGCAAGTTGAAAAATGCATTATATGGTTTGAAGCAAGCATCATGTGCTTGCTATGAAAACATACATGCCTACTTGATTGCACATGGTTTTCAGAACAGTTTAATTAAGGGCACCTTATACATTAAGCATGTAGATGATGCATTTCTTGTCATTGTTGTGTGTGTTGATGACATGTTGCTCACTGGTCCTAATGAGAAGAAAATTGCTTATTTTAAGGCTGATTTACATGCCTCTTTTGAGATATCCGATTGGGGGCATTTGCATCATTATTTGGACATTCAATCTATGAAAGTTGATGGAGGAGTGGCTCTCTGTAAAACAAAATATAGTGACACATTATTGGATCTTTTTAGCCTTGAAGATTGCAAATCTATTGCCACTCCTATGGAGACATATTTATGATTGAGTCCCCATGATGCTAGAGATGCATTTGATGTTGTTCTCTATCAGTAGGCTATTGGATGCTTGATTTACTTATGCATAACTTGACATGATATTCAGTTTGTTGTCACTCAGATAAGTGGTTTTATGCATTGCTCAAGTGTCAAACATTGATAGGAGGTTAAGCATATCTTTCACTACTTGAATGGTACCTTATTTAGGTAGTGATGTGTATGAACACTCTAGGACCACGGGGGCACTTTTTTCCCTCTTAAGGAGGTTTCTTTCCCCTGGCTTGTATATATGCCTATAGCCCTAACGAGTTATTGATCTTTGTACATTCTAGTGGTAATACATTCAGTATTGTGTGTTGTGCTCCAACCTTCTTCTTCTTCCTTGTGTTGTTCACATGCTTCTGAAGACAAACTCCAACAATTGGTATCAAAGCAGATCACCGCTTCATCTAAGGCATCGTCGACACCCCTTCTTGTGTAGGTAATTTTGCCTTTTTGTGCCAAAGATATATACAAGTTTTGGTTCACTACTATAAGCATCTCAAAGTCTGCTACAGGTTTAACAGAACTCGACAGGGTAGTTCTGTTCAACTTTTTGAGATATAGTAATTTTTTTGCATCAGGGTATTTTCATCAGTGGCCATTGCTAAAAGCAGTGATGTGTTCCACATGTTGGCTATTGAGGATAAGTTGGATGGTACCAATTACCTGTTATGGGCTTATATGATGCATCATGTAGTGGTTGCAAAAGGACTGTGGAATATTGTCCAGGGTGTTGAAAAATGTCCTATTTCACCTCTAAACATAGTTCTTGAAGGTGATGCAGATGGCATTGAAGATGATGATATTCTTCATGTTCTTGTTTGTGTTGCAGTTTGTGCTACACCCACTATAGAGCGAATTTGTTAGGATGGCAAAGATGCTCAAACACATGCATTGATAGCCTTGTCTGTCAAACGTGCCATTATTCCTCACATTCGCTCTTGCAGAATAGCTAAGGATGCTTGGGATACACTTACCACTTTATACCAGGCAAGGAATGAGGCTCCTATTGCTTACCTCCAAAAACAATTGGAGAGTGAGCACATGAATGAAGGAGATTCCATGGAAATTTTTTTTGACAAAGATCAAAGATTTGAAGAAATAGCTGATTTCTGTTGATGAAGTCTTGCTTGACAGTTCACTTGTGCAGACTGTTCTGAATGGCCTTCCCAATTCATATCATAGTTTTGCTTCTACTATTTGTTTGATAATGAAAGGCAATCCAAATGCCTTAATATTTGAGGAGTTAGTCTTTGTTCTATTGTAGGAAGATCAGTCTAGGCAGAACAAGTCCATTACGTGTGTTGCAGATCAAGCTTTCCTAGCTAGTCAGAAGGGCAAAGGTAAATGGAGCTCTTCTACTAGTAAGCAAAAATGTCCTAATTCTCCACAATCAAAGAAGGATGATAGGGATGAGAAGACAAAATAAAAGCACAAATTATTTTGCAAATATTGTAAAGGAAATGATCATGTCATAAACAGCTGTCCAAAATTGGTTGTTAAAGCGGAAAGGAAGAAAGAGATTGGAATGGTTGTTGCAAAGGCCTGTACACTCAAACAGAGTCTGCTAATCTTGTGCAAAATGAAGAATGGGAATTTTCCACTATTTGCAATTATGACCCATCTTCTTAGGAATAGTGTATGTCTGCAGTAGGCTCAGATGTTTGCTACTTTGATAGTGGGGCAACCAAACATATTACCTCACAGCACAGTTCCTTTGCTTCACTTGAGCCTGCCTCTATAGGGAATACTGTCACATGCACCAACAACTCCTCTTATCCTATCCTAGGAGTTGATAAGCTCATTCTGACTACTACTGATGGTAGTTCTTTTACATTTTCGGATGCTTTATTTGTGATAGGGATCAAGAAAAATTTGTTATCAGTTTCTGCTTTAACCAAGATTGGATTGGTTGTGAAATTTGTTGATGAAAAATATACAATTAATGATCTATCAAATGGCGATGTCATTCTTGCTTCTGGCATTTTATGTCATGGGCCACATAAACTCATAGAGTATGAAAAACCTATGAATGATTCAGCATGTGCAGTACATGATTCTCAAGCTTTGTCAAATGCAAAGCTTTGGCATGCATGCTTTGGTCATCTGAATTTTGCTAGTTTGCTATGCCTACAGAAATTTGAAATGGTGTCCTCTCTACCCAAACTTGAGGCATGTGGTAAACATGTCTATAAAGGCTGTATTTGGGGCAAAATGCAGCATTCCTCCTTCCCAAAAGATGGTTCAATTTGAGTTAGTTAAAAATTGTAGCTTGTTCATAGTGATGTTTGTGGTCTTATGCAGACACCTTCTTTTGGGAACTATCTTTACTTTGTGACTTTCATCAATGATTTTTCGAGGCATGCATGGGTATATCCATTGAAAGCAAAGTCCGAAGTGTTTATGAGCTTCAAACAGTTTCTAGTTTTGGCTGAAAACCTGTCAACATGAAATTGGGCACCCTCCATTTTGATCGGGAGGGGGGGGGGATATATGTCTTCTAACTTTAATGCATTTCTTGTTGAACATGGGATAAAACATCAGTGTATAGTGTTGTATACACCTCAACAGAATGGAGTTGTTCAATGGAAGAACAGGTCAATCATGGAGATGGCGAGGTTTATGGTCAAGAGTCAAGCTTTACCACATAGTTTCTGGCTTGAGGTTGTTATGTGTGCAACATATGTAAGTAACAGGTGTCCCAATAAAGCATTACAGTCTATCAGTCCACATGAGGCTTGGCATGGTCGCAAGCCATCTGTTGCTCACCTATGTGTATCTTTGACTATAGTTGACTTTGACTATGGTTGACTTTGACCAATATGACTTTTATGGGCTCAACAATTGCCCACCACCTAACGTGCTCTCCGTCCCGGAGAGCTACAGCCAAAACTCTTAGCAGATAGGACACCATGATACTTGTGCTGCAAAATCTTCAAAAGGATACCTGAGCAGCTACCAAGTGCACCAGAAGCAAGAGAGAACAAGCACCAGAGAAGAACCCAAAAGTGGGATTTTTGCATGGAAAAGCAAAGGAGGGCAATGGGAGGGTAGAAAGGAGGGTGAAGGGAGTGTTGAGGGGCTGAGATGGATAGGGCAGGGAGGGGTAAGAATGGGGCTGGGCAGAAGGGGAAAGGGAGGGTGAGGGAGTAGGATTATGGGGTCTGGAGAGGGCCAAAATGATCAAACAGTAGAGCTACAGAGGGTGCATATGGGAAATTGTGAAACATAAGTAAAACAAAGTGAGAATAGACCATGTAGACCATGTGGTTAATTAAAAACATGTGAAAAATGTGCTCAAAACATGTGGGTTTTGACCAAAAGTCAAAGAAAAGGTGGGATTTTGGAAAAATTAAGGTAGAAAATGAATCGAGAGGTGCCAAAATACATGAAAATGATCCCACTTATGAAAAAAATGGCCATCGGAGGCACGATCCAGAGCCAAAGATTTGAACCATGGAAAAGATAGATATATATATATATATATATATATATATATATATATATATATATATATATATATATATATATATATATATTTATATATATTAAAATGAGAAATAAAATAAGAATCTCCTTTCTTTTTAATATAATTGAACGCATGTTGCTGAGCATAAAAAATAAAAATAAAGCAACATAAAATAATAAATAAATTAAAAATAAAATAATAAATAATAATAAAATAATAATAATAAGAAAAATAAATAAATAAAAATAAAAGCAATAAAGTAAATAAAAATAAAAAATAAAAATAAAAATAAAAAAGATCCGGGGGGCGAGGGGGGAAGAAAGAGAGAGAGAGAGAGGAGAGAGAGAGAGAGAGAGAGAAAGAGGTTTTTTTTTTTCGAATTTTCCTCCCTCGTTTTTTTTTGGGGGAAATAAAATAAAATAAAATCCATGGGGGGCTTTTTTTTGTTTGGTTGAAATTATCCAAAAATTCGAGAAAAATACAGAAAAACTCTGAAAAAAAAGCCAAAAAAATGCCAAAAAAATCCAAAAAATTCCTTACAAGTTTAGGCCAAGTTCCTCACTCAAAACCATAGAGAGCTTCCTTTATTCCTCCAATTTGGCAAGAAAATGACACTTGAAAAGGATGAAAAATGCTAGAAAAATTCTAAAATGCCTAAAAAATTCCCAAAATTTTTCCAAAAATTGTGGTTTAAAAACTCAAGGAACAAGCATGAAAAAAAAAAAGATAAAAACTACTGAAACTTAAGCAAAAATGACATGAGAAGGCTATGTACAACCTGGACAAATTTTGCAGGTTCCAGGTGATCCAAAATCTTCATATGTGTTGATGATAGGCCTTCAGCCTTGATATATTGACTCAGAGAAACTCCTCCATACTCTCCAATTGTACTGCACTTCATTTGTTTTGTCTTCTTGTTGGGCACACTGATCATCATATAAGGGTATATTAAATCCTTCATTAGAATATTATCTCCTCCATATTGCATCTTTTGTATCTTTGTTTTAGCAACTTTATAACTTAATCTACAAAAAAATCATTTTTACTATTCCAGCTTCTTCATCCAATGGAACCCTCTGTTTCCAAAGACTCACAGATACTCCTTCCACATCCTTGTAAAGCCCTACACTTATTATCATAAAAATTGACATAACAGATGATATCCATACCAGTATCCATAACAAACTAGCCCTTGATATAGGATTTGAAGTAGCTTCGTCACTGCTGCACTTAAGGGCTTTTCTTTTCTTCTCTTTTCTATGGCCTTTGACTCAGACTCTCTCACTCGAGTCAGTAACCTGAATGATGTCCTCTTTTTCTTCATATGCTTCCTCCACATGTTTTCATCTTCATATAAATTTGCTTCTTCAAATAGATCTGCTTCTGGGTTGTCCAACAATTCTTCTTCCACACAAATACCAATTGTCTGCATCATGTTGGTATGTCTTTGGTTGTCTGGACCTTCTTCTAAATATATCTACTGCAACTCTTTTCCCTCTTGCTTTACCCACATTGTGTCCTTACCCAGCCATGTAGTACATTGGCATGCCTTAACCAAGGTCTCCCAATTAACAGAGGGAAAATTCCTTCTACCTATGGTAGCCTTAAAACAACAAAATCCAAGTTAAAGATGGTACCTTGTATCTTGACTAGGACTCCAGGGACCACTCCCATAGGCTTTACTATGCTTTGGTCTCCCAGTGTTACAGTGAAGTTTGCAGGTCTTGAAGGGTGTAGTCCAATCTTTTTCATGGTATGTTCAGGCATCAAGTTAATGCCAAGACCACCATCCACAATAACTCCTTGAAACTCATGACCTTTGATAGAGACTGTTAGTCGAGGGCTCTTATAATTTGTGAGGGGTGCTTCCCCTACAATTTTATCTTTATGCATAACTTCAGCCTTTGCCACTAAACTTGTTGTGGCCACCTTCTTAAATTTTCTGCAAGAGATGTGACCTGAATTTCCCATCCATCTTTATTAAATCAAAAATACTAACCTCCTTTTTCATGGACTTGAGTAGTATAGAAGCTTCTGATTCCTTAAGAGCATAGGCTCCAAATGACTTATCAAACTCCTCATGAGCCCTATTGAATGCATGTCCAATGGCATCACTGGTACCTATGAGATTTTCTTTTTGCCTTGTGTTTGCACATGTGGTGGCTTTGTCTTGAGATGTCTCTTTATCTTTGTTCAATCCATTAATCCTTGATTCTTGACCTATTTCCACTTGAGCCTTCCCCTTGCTTCTTGTCTGCACTGTAAAAGATTCTTGGTAGATGGAGACGGCAGATTGACTTGATCTACCATTTCTTCTTTGCGCACAAAAATTATTTGAATGTGGGGCCCAGATGAAGATGCTTGGTTGTTAGGACAACAATTAGTATAGTGGTCCCTGGCCTCTGGGCAGTTCTTGCAAGGAGGGGCATTTTCTGGGAGAGTGCACCTACTTTGGTAATGGCCACATTCTCCACATCTGAAACAAATAATTGGCCTCCTTGGCCCATTTCCAAAGTTATCCCTATGTCTAGGTTTGTAATTTTTACCTTGATTAGGTGCAGCCGCCATCACATTGGCTAGTGGTAAAGCTCCTCCTTATGTCCAATATGTTGTTGCAGGCATTCCTCTTGAAGAATAGTCTTGAGCCTCATGACCAGCTTTCCTACATAGCTGGCAAGTTATACTTAACAAAGGACATTCACTTACTATATGACCCTACTTGCTGCACATGGTACACCATAGTCCACTTTTGATGCCACCCCCTTTGAGTTCCTGCAACTCGTGTCAAAGCTGAGCCAGAGGGTAATTGCGAAGAAATTGCTCCATATTGCTGCCTTATTTGCTCTAGTCGTGTCGCTGTATTGATGAACTCCTCTATGGAGGCTGTGGGCAACACTAATTCCTTGATTTTACATTAGGTGGTTGCTGGAAGTGACTTAGCTAACCATTTCTTAATAAATAAATCATGTGGAGGATCTAGCAACTTAGCCATTAGTGCCTTGGCCCTAGTTACAAACTCTAGAAACTTTTCGCCTAGACCCAGTATCAAGTTTTCTAATTCCTCTATGATGATCTCTGTAGTATTTCCATGCTGGAATTGAGTTTTGAATGCATCTTTCATTAAGTCCCAAGTGGTGAAATGGTTCTTAGCAAACTCACTGAACCATTTATCTGCTAACCCTTCTAATGTGGCAGGGAAGAGTATAAAAAAGGCATCCTCTCTTCCCATCAAGCCTCTTGTTTTGCATAGTGCTAAAAACCTCCTAATATGCTCGTCCGGATCTTCCTGAGCTAAGCCTTTGAAAGAAGGAAATTTTATATTTAATCTTGATAGTACGGTTTCCAAATCTACCTGACCTGCCATGCTCTTTACTGATGAGGTTGACAACAGTGGACTAGAGGATCTTCTAACAGCCTTCCTTCTTGTTTGCTTGCAGGTGACCCTCAATGTTTGGAACCGGGTTGTGGTCATGAGTTGTTCATAATCCTCTTAGTATGAGATAATTGATAAGAATATTTACCTCTTGCCCCAATGAAGTAGTACTTTCGACACTTTAATAGTGCTTCTCCACACTACAATCTCCTTGGCATCCCACCAGGCGTGCCAAATTTTGCTGGGGGATTCTTGGACAAGAAGGGATTTGAGTGTTTGTAGGAGAAAAGGGAAAGACAAGAAGAAAGATACACACCGGAAACCTCTGTCGATTGATTATAAGAAGACAAATACAATGGTGATGCACAATACAATCCAATGCTTCTATGCAGAATCCCACAGAGTGCACAATCACAAAATACAAAATACCCAAGGATCTTGTTGCTGCTGGCCTTCTCTGCACCAGACCTCCACCTTCTCCAAGCCTGCACTTGTGCACACCTTGCACCAAGCTTCCAATAAGGGGGAGGGATGGACACCTTCTGTCGGCACGTGCACAGCTTCAATGGGACCTTGGGATCTTTGGTTGTAAGCTTAGCACTTCTCTGCACACTTCTTAGTCACTCTTCATGCACACCTTGCACTTCACTTCTTTGCGTCGCACACTGTGTGTCTCTTGCACTTCTGTCTCTTGCCTAGCTTAGACTCTGCTCACCTTGCTTAGTCCTCCAAGAATAGTCCTTGCCTTGATTTGAGTGTCGATTCACGTATGCTCTTAACTGCAAGGGTATCTTGGTGCTCCCTTTGATGTCCCAAGATTGTCTCAAAAAGTGGGCAGCCAATGAATCCCTATTTTGTCCTGTAGTGACTTTAGACTAAAACAAAAATTTTAATTTGGGGGCCATACCTTCACTTCTGCGTACACTGCCACTTCACATACCTTCACATTTTGCCTTTTAATTCTTCACTTGTGCGCCTAAGAGAGGGTTCACATGGACATTCCAAAACACTTAAAAAACACTTTTAACCTTAGAGAAATTACACAAATACCTCTGCAACCTGCAACCAACTTTTTGCAATTATACCCTTTGTGAATCAATTAATTATGCACTACATGTGCACCTTGACCCTCCAACTTTGAAGACTTTGACTTCACACATGTTGACTTTGACCTTGAACATGTTGACTTTGATCGATTTGACTTTGACCTTTTGACTTTGACTATAGTTGACTTTGACTATGGTTGACTTTGATGAATATGACTTTTATGGGCTCAACAGTTGGTTGTGTAGACAATCGAAAGTCTACATTAGGGTACATTTTTCATTTTGTTGGAGGTGCTATCTCTTGGAGATCTAGTCTTCAAGAATGTATAGTTGTTTCCACTCCAGAAGCAAAGTATATTGCAGCAAGTGAGTCATGTAAGGAAGCATTGTGGCTTTCTCATCTTGCTTGTGATATGGGTCTACCTCAGCATGTATCTCGTTTGCTCAATGATCATTAGAGTGCCATTGCTTTGGCTAAGAATTTGGTCTATCCTATAAAGACCAAGCACATTGAGGTGAGGTATCACTTCATTAGATACTACTTAGCCACTGAGCACATTATTCTTGAGAAGGTTCGTACTTGAGATAATGATGCAAATGCTTTGAGTTAACCTCTACCATAGGATATCTTTCCACATTGTTGTCACTTGATCCGGGTACTTGCTTCATGATGTCACACAGTTACTTTCTATCGTGTAACATACCCATCAGGTGGGAGGTAAAGTTTGCATACTTACACTCAGGTATTCCTTATCATTCTTTATTTTTATCCCATAGTCATTATGGCCATATTGGTCCTTAGTGGGCGATTGTTACCATTAGTGTTCATGTGAAAGACCAAATGGCCTTTGATCATTTCTATATATGTTCTTTAATAAATATATACTGGCATGGTCAGCCACAGACTATAAGCTTTACAACATTTGTAACACCTAACAAATCTGTGTTCGTGCACTCTGTGTATTGTGTGTTTTCTGTGTATTTTGGAGGCCCTATGCAAAGTATTATGTGTGGCATCCAGAGCTCAATTTTCTACCGTGAGGGTATCATCATTGAGCTCTCAAGAAAGGGAGTCCACCATGGTGCATCACCATCACAACACTTCATTTTCCAAACCTAACATGTTATTTTCATTAGTAAAAAATATGTCATGGTTTTAATTACTACCATGTGGTATGATGTTACAATTAATTCATATTTTTTAATTTACTTCATCTTAGAAAAATCTAGTTTCCCCAAAACTTTCATAACCAAAGAATTGGTTACCAACCTTGGGCTCATAATCAGATGGATTCAATGAATAAGACTAAGTTAGATTCAAATATGATGTTAAAGCTTGTGAAAAAGTTTACTGTAATTTATGGAAATGGTTTGCGATCAAAGTTTATGTACCGCAAGGGACAAAGTTCTGATCAATATGTGAGAGTTATACATGGATTGTTCTCCTCTTCTTTTTTGCATGTGCTTCTTATTGGAGATAGATGTCTGCGGAAGCACGCAAACAACACAAGGAAGGAGAAGAATCTTGGAGCACAACACACAATACTGAATGTATTACTAGAGAATGTACAAAGATAAGTATCCCATTAGGGAAATAGGCGTATATACAAGTCGGGGGAAAAAAACCTCCTAAAGAGGGAAAAAAGTGCCTCGGCAGTCCTAGAGTGTTCACACACATCACTACATAAATATATCAACAAATCCCCCTCGGAGTGATGTGGTGAACAAGTAGTTGGCACTCATTTATAAGGAATTGCCAAGCTATGTGGAAATCACTCCACAAAAGGAAGTAAGCCCAAAGCTTTGTGGAAAGCTTCAAACTTCTCCCTAGGCAGAGCCTTCGTGAAAAGTTTTGCAATGTTCTCCTATGTGGGCACATATGCCAAGCTGATCTCCCCAGCACAGAACCTCTCCCTAACATAGTGATAATGCACCTCAATGTGCTTAGTGCGAGCATGGAACACAGGGTTCCTCGCAACTGCCAATGCACTCTAACTGTCAATGAAGATGGTGGTGGCAGAAGTCTGACCAACACCCAAATCAGCCATAAGGAGTCTAAGCCACACACACTCAAGAATCGTTGTGAAAGCTGCCACATAGTTAGCCTCACAACTGGAAGTGGCCACACTAGGCTGCTTCTTGCTCAACCAAGATATACATGAGCTACCAAGCATGAAGCAAAAGCCACTAGTGGACACACAAGTGTCATAGCAACCAGCCCAATTAGAGTAAGAAAAAGCATGCAAATCTGGCGGTAGTGATCCCCCCTTGGGATAAAACAACCCAAGTAGCCGAGTACCACTCAAATAGCGAAAGATGCACTTAACTTCCTACCAATGCTTGACTCCTGGGCAATGCATAAACTTGCTCATCTGTGAGAGAGCAAATTGAATATCTAGCCGAGTAATGCATAAGTAAATCAAGCATCCAACAGCTTGTTGATAGAGAATAGCATCAAATGCATCTCCAACATCATGAAGACTCAATCATAAACATGTCTCCATAGGAGTGCCAATAGGCTTACAGTCTTCAAGGCCAAAATGTTGCAATAATGTGTCAATATATTTTGTTTGACACAAAGCCATTCCACCATCAACTTGCATAAACTGAATGCCCAAATAGTGATGCAAATGTCCCAAATCAGACATCTCAAAGGAGGCATGCAAATCAGCCTTAAAATCAGCAATATGCTTCTCAATAGGACCAATGAGCAGCATGTCGTCAACATAGACAACAATGATTAGAAGCACATCATTAGCACGCTTAACATATCAGGTGCTTTCAGTTGGACTATTCTCAAAACCATGTGCAATCAGATAGGCATGTATCTTCTCACACCAAGCACGTGGTGCTTGCTTTAAACCATATAATGCCTTCTTTAACCTTGTTTTCATGCCCTTTCTACACAAAGCCACGGGGTTGAAAAACATACACTTCTTCATGCAAGTCACCATTCAGAAATGTTGTTTTAATGTCCAATTGATGTACATTCCAACCATGATGAGCTACAAGTGCACAGATGCTCCGAACAATAGTCATACGACATGTAGGTGCAAAGGTCTCATCAAAATCAATGCCTCTCAACTATACCATCCAGTTTACAATTCAGCTTGTATACCCACTTAGTGCCAATGGCCTTCTTACCTGGAGGCAAGTCACATAAAGACCAAGTACCATTCTTCATTATAGCATCATATTCAGATTGCATAACAGCCATCCAATTTTCTGACTTTTGTGCTTCATCAAACGAAACAGGCTCATTCTCATCACAGAGACTAGATGTAGCCATAACATAGCAATCTGATACAAAAGAGGCACTATGAGAGCCTGAACGAGTACGATATGATAGAGGTGCATCTAATTTGTTGTCACGCAAAGTCTGCACCAGCCATTTTGGCATAGTTTTTGCATGTTCAATATCAGCTCTCTCATCAACTAGTGCATCATGTAAATCTGCATCAGAAATGGAATGATCTGCTCATCACATGAAACCTACAAAGGTTGAGAAGTTGCCTCATTGGGACCAGCACTAGATTGTCCACCTGTAAAAAGAGGAAGCATAGTATCATACATGTCTTTGGAGCTAATAGATGTCTTCTTAGTACATGAAAGCAATGGCTGAATAGCATCTTCCACAAAAACAACGGATGATACAGACGATAGCCTTTACTTTCAGAATTGTACCCAAAAAAATACATTTTATTGCTTTATCATCCAATTTTCTGTGATGTTGTTCAGGCACTAATGCATATACCAAACAACCAAAAACATGCAGATGAGCAACATATGGCTTGCAATTATGCCAAGCCTCATATGGAGTGATAGATTCTAGTGCTTTAGTGGGACACCTGTTCAGTACATATGTTGCACACATGACAGCCTCAAGCCAAAAACTATGTGGTAAAGCCTCACTCTTGACCATACACCTTGCCATCTTCATGAGTGACCTATTCTTTTGTTCAGCAACTCCATTCTGTTGAGGTATATACGGCACTGTACACTGGTGTTTTATCCCACATTCAGCCAGAAATGCATTAAAATCAGAAGACATACATTCCCCCCCTTGATCAGAACGGAGGGTGCCCATTTTACATGATGACATATTTTCAGCCAAAACCAAAAACTGTTTGAAGCACATGAACACTTAGGACTTTGCCTTCAATGGATATACCCATGCATGCCTAGAAAAATCATCGATGAAAGTCACGAAGTAAAGATAATTTCCAAAAGAAGGTGTCTGCATATGCTCTAGAGGAGTCCTCTAGATGCATAATCCAATAAGATTGTAACATTAGATTTGTATATTAGTAGGAATTTACTGATTTACAATAGAAGTGTCGGTCTCTTTTGTGAAAAGACCATTATTAGGGCACATGTATATAAGTCACTTTGTCACACTTTGTAAAGAATTTTTACCATTGTAAGAAAACAAGCTGAAATTTTTGAATTTTCTTCTTCCCACCTGTGTATCTTCTTCCCCATGAGCTTGCATGTGTGTGATGCTTGAAATGTGTGTCTACAGGTGTTGTTTGCCCCTTCCCCTTTTGTTTTCACCATTGTATTGTGTGTGTGTGTGTGTGTGTGTGTGTGTAAGTTGGTGAGTTATGGAGCAAGCATTGATGTTTTCCACCACTCAGTATTTTGCTCATAACTCGAAGTGCGTTTGTCAGATTAGGCTGAAAATACTACCATTTGATGCATTCTCATCAAGAGCTTGCTATTCACTATAGTCAAGTATTAGAGCTAAGAGAAATTACCACTAGAACATTTCAGGGTTATACTGAGGATTCTACTGAGGAAAATTGAACGGGTGTGTTTTCTCCCCGACGTCGATCTATGAGTCGATATAGGCATCAGTAGCAGAGCACCGGTATAGGCATCGATATAAGCACCGGTATAAGCATTCGCATGAACGTCGATATTACTGATGCTCATACCAGTGCCCAACCGACGACCTGGTGGGCGTACCATCACCTATACCGACATCTGTTGGGAATACCGACGGTTATATGGATGGGTACACCGATGACCATATCTGCAGAATTTTTTTTCGGCTGAGTGTGGTGTCTCTTGTTGTAGCAACATTACCAAGATGTTGTGTAACAAAAGACAATGCACTCTACCCAAAGAAAACCGAGTACTTGTGATGTGTACTCTAATGGCAACCAAAACATGATAGAGAATAGCAAAATGTTGTTGGACACAAAAGAGATGAGTGAATCATGCACAAAAAAGTTGTATATTCCATAAATGAAGCATGTACAAGAGTGTGGCAAACCACTTCCATATATGAGCCAAATACTGATGGGGGCAAAGCACTTCCATATAGGAACCGAATACAAAATTATGGTGCACCATTGCCACATATGAGTGTAATACAAAATTGTGGTAAAGCACTACCATACATATGCTCAAGGGAATCAAAACCTTTACACCTACAATCCTGCAACAAAGCATATGCATAAAATGAGAAAAATCCACATGATATTTATAAACAACAACTAAAAATATAAAATCAAGCTATATATTTACCTCATCATAGATTCACCCATGAAATGATCGCACCGCGTCCCTCTAAGTCCTGCAACAGTGCAACCAATCCATGACGATATCCATAAGCTTCTTTGGTTCACGTCGGAGGATGACCCACTGCCAACTCCTATAATAAATATGAAAAATGTTAGATGAACATACATGATGTGCTTAACACAAACAAATTCAATAATTAAAATGATACTTACAAATTGGTAACACATAATATCGTATTTTTCGCTACCTAAATATGACGTTCCAACCGTATGTAAACATGTGGCTGCCGCATCTTGCTGCTGACGATATCGGTCAGGAGTATGTTGATGCTCATCGTGAATCGATTCCCACTCCTCAACATCTAACCATATAGGCTTCAGTAAGCCTGCTTTCAAAGCATCACGAGCCTTCGACCGTTGATGAGACATCACCTCACGTGCCGTGTGCGAATCTTTATCCTGTTTGCTCCATTTTAACATCACAGAATGTCCAAATTATATGGAGCAAAGGTGTCAAATGCATTGATGCATGGACTTTCCGGCCGCATCCATCATCAAAGCTCCATCACGTATGCGATATATCTTGGAGTCCTCATGGTCATGAGCTCCCCAAGGTGTACGTGGAGATCCCATCTGATCCAATGTGGAGATGTTAGGATATATATATATATATATATATATATATATATATATATATATATATATATATATATATATATATCCTTAAAAATCTATAGATCTATTTTTTAGATATTTTTACATATATTTCATTGTATAAATTAATATTAATCCTAAAACTTTATTTAGGATGTGTTTATGTGTAAAAACTCAAAAATCCTATTTTTGATATATAAATTTAGATTTTTCTCTAATATTTCATAAAAATGTATGTATGTGTGTGTATGTGTGTTTGTATGTGTGTGTGTGTGTGTCTAAAAACTCAAAAATCCTATTTTTGATATATTAATTATATATTTAATTTAAAGATTATATATATATATATATATATATATATATATATATATATCCTAAAAATTGAAAGATCTATTTTTTAGATATTTAATTTATTATATTTTATATATTTATATTTTTCTCTAATATTTCATAAAAATGTATGTACGTGTGTGTGTATGTGTGTGTGTGTGTAAAAACTCAAAAATCCTATTTTTGATATATTAACTATATATTAAATTTAAAGATATATATATATATATATATATAAATCCTAAAAATTTAAAGATCTATTTTTTAGATATTTAATTATTTATATTTTATATAGATTTTTCTCAAATATTTCATAAAAATGTATGTGTGTGTGTATGTGTGTGTAAAA
Source organism: Ceratopteris richardii (assembly GCA_020310875.1). Lineage (NCBI taxonomy): Eukaryota > Viridiplantae > Streptophyta > Polypodiopsida > Polypodiales > Pteridaceae > Ceratopteris > Ceratopteris richardii. The sequence continues at coordinate 162,590,780 of CM035410.1, forward strand.
ACTCAAAAATCCTATTTTTGATGTATTAATTATATATTTAACTTAAAGATTATATATATATACCCTAAAAATTTAAAGATCAAATTTTTTTATATTTAATTATTTATATTTTATATATTTAGATTTTTCTCTAATATTTCATAAAAATGTATGCATGTGTGTGTATATATATATAAACCATAAAAATTTAAAGATCTATTTTTAGATATTTAATTATTTATATTTTATGTAATTAGATTTTTCTCTAATGTTTACATACATTTAATTACATACTTTATTTAGGATGTGTTTATGTATGCACATATGTGCGTATGTATATGCATGTGTACATCCAAATGTGTGTGTATGTATGTATGCATATGCATGTGTGTATGCACATATGTGTGTATGTATATGTATGTGTGTATGTATATGCATATATGTGTGTATGTATGTATGCATATGCATGTATACATACATGTGTGTGTATGTATATGCACATGTGTGTTGACACGCAAGGTCAAGCACAAGCATGGAGGCGCATCAAGGAAGTGGACACACAAGAAGAAGGAGCATGTAGGGAGCTCCAAGAAGCACATGTCAAATTTTCAGAAGAAACCCCTATAAAAATAGTGATTTTTTATCACTAAAAACCATTGTAAATACCATTTTCCATTTTTGCAACTCCATTTTGTTCAAGCCAAGGAGTCCTTGAGCTTGAGGAGTATCAGAAGTATCATCATACCAATTTTCATAATTTTTAGATTCCGTTTGAGCCCCCAAATAAGCCCTGAAACCTAATTTTTAACTAGGCCGGACACTAAGTCTGGATAGGGCCAAAACCACTCAAAAAACTATAAAAAGAGCTAGAGAGCTCATTTTTTAGGTGAGCTTGTTGTAGATTTGAGCTTTTGTAAGAGAACTCTTTTGCAATCGAAGTCCTTCCATTGTTCCACTCTTTGCTCTTACCTTGTGCATGTTTGTGTGTGTATGTGTGTGCATGCTTGTGTGCTTTCACTCATGCACTTGTGCACTTCACTTGCTCTTGGTCTTCATACCGGTCCTCATGTCTCCCCGGATTGACATTTATGAGGTGCAGCTCCTCACGTTGGTACTCACCATTGTGCTAGAGTGACACCAAATTTGGCGTTGGTTCGGGGGACAGAGCTTTGAGGACGAGCCTGTGATGGTAAGACATAGAGTAGCGACGTTGGAAGGTAAAAAAATAGTCATTTTCAGTTCAGTTTCTGAGTTTTTCTTCACCTCCATCATCATCATCATCATCACAACCATCTCCTCCCATCTTCACCTTCTCTAATTTTTTTGCTTTTGTGATTGTACATTCCCTATTTTTGCCTCTTTTTCTTCATTATTGGCTGTGCGAGGAGTTCAGAGAGCTTAGAGCTGAAGCGTGGAGGAAATACTAAGTTTCACATTCTAAAGACACCAAAATATGAGTGACAGTATCGTGACCTAAAAGGACCTGTGTTTGGTATCAAGGGTGTTGTATTGTGAGTTTGGAGGGTGAGCTTGCATCTACAAGCATATAGGACTGACAAGGAGGACACAAGGTACACATATCCACAAAAATTTTTGAATTTGGGTGTCAAAAACTCCAAATATCATATCTGGTTGACTTTTGGTATCACGATACAAGAACTCCTGTGTATCGCGATACTTGTTGAGTATCGTATCGCCTCCTTGAGGTATCACAATACCATCAAGGTATCATGTATTATCAGGTCGAGGTATCGCGATCTCACTTGGAGTGGTATCGTATCGTGCAGTAGGAGGTATCAAATCGTGTCGGTTCAGTGGTATCGTATCGTCTGGAAGGTATCGTATCGTGTAGAACTCAGTATCATATTGTGTCAGTTCAGTGGTATCATATTGCGTAGCACAAACAGTATTGTATAGCGGTTGGAGTGGTATCGTATCATGAGAAGTGAGGTATCATCTACCTAGTGGTATTGTATCACAAGGTCGTGGTATCGTATCATCAATGTAGAGGTATTGCATTGTCAGAAACTTGGTATCATATCGTGGCTAGATCTTGTGGTATCGTATTGTCTAGAGCAGTATAGTATCGTTGGAAGTTGGTGTCGCCTTGGCAGTATTGTATCGCTTGAGGTGGTATCATTTGTTGTGGTATTGTGTATCATGGAAAACAGAGGTATCGTATCGTGGAAATCTAGTATATCGTGTATCGTGGTGGTATCAAGTATCGTATCGTGGAATTCCAAGTATCACCAACCACAAGTATCATATCGTCAGACCTAGTATCATGTATCATCTATTCTGAAGCACTCCTAGAGAGATCTTGTTTCCCTATTTTAACCCCCAGAACCCTGAATTGGCATAACTTTCTCATATGAAATCTGTTTGTTGTGATTTTGGGTTCGTTAGAAAGCTCATTTTGAGTAGTACCAAAACTTCCACTGGGAAACCAAGGGGGTTCCAAAGGATTTTGAGCAATGCAAAGGGAAAATTGGAACTAATAGACAAAGCTTATGAACCTGAGATCTGGTAAACACTTAGGCAAGGATAGACAAAGCACTAGATCATATGAGGACAGTGTCAACTATATAGCCAAGTCTTGGGCTCAACAACTTAGTGGTTATCCCTACACATTAAGTTCTGAAACAAGTGACTCAGAAATGTCTTTTAGCATGGAAAGGCCCACATGTACCTCAGGTGCTGCTTATTTACAGACATCAGAAGGTCCCTATAAGACACAATTGGAGTTTATCAAGACCAACCAATTAGGTGCTCGCATCTATGAGGATGGTCTCAGGTGATCAGTGGTCCAACTCAAAAATCCTGATAACCCTTTGGACTTGAACACCCAGTGGTTAAGTTCGAACATGGTTTGTACATTGATAAGGAAGGAACAATGTATGTGGTCACCAGCTTACTAGACACGACAAATGAGTTTGGAAATATTATTCCAGAGAATGAGATAGGAGAGCTAGGGCAAGGAGATGTAGGATGAGAACCCAAGACCCCTAGAGGTAAGTCAATCTTGACAAGGGTAATTACTCCAGAGTGGATTCCCCATGATAATAAAAACATAGAACTATATCTGAATAGAGAAACAAAGGAAGCCTTTTGGAGATTCAAGTCAGATCAACCTAGCCCAATAGTCACCATCTATGAGTTCAAGGACCCCGAGATACCACGAAAAGTTGTCTATCTAGATAACACATCGGAAACAATGTTCTCGATAACAGAGCATGATAGGCATGCATACACTTGGCAAAGTGAATCAATTTTCCCTCCATCAAGGTCTAGTGTTTCCCATGGTTTCCAAGGAGAAGGATCATCCAAGGCTCATGAAATCCAGAGAGAACAAACCAAAGAGAGACCTGAGGTAAGCTTTGCACACAATGGGGATAGAGATAGATCAGGATTTGGAGGTGTGAAAGACATGAACTAGAGAGACATTGAGCTCAGAGACATCAAACAGATGAACATGATTTTCCATTGCCTAGACCCCGAGAGCACCCAAGAATCCTTAAACCCACTCAAGTGGTCAAGGCAATGAAGAACTATTTTGATGGGTTTGGAGATCCTTCTGATCATGTGGCCGAGGTCAAACAAGTGTTAAGAGCTAAACAATTTGAGGACTTGTTCACACAGTTCAAGGCATTTGATTTGACTCTCAAGGGTACTGCCTTAGCTTGGTTTCAACCTCTCAACAGTCGTAATTACCGAAACATAGGCAACTACTAGAGGAATTCATTGTAGAGTTTTCAAAGAGTGGCATCAGGCATAACACATCATCCTTGATCCACGACTTCAAGCAAACACCCCAAGAAATAGTGCGACTTGCAGGAAGAAGGTTCATATAGTACATAGAAAGATGCCCTTTGCCAGAATTACCCACACCAGCCAACAAGTGGCCTTGTTTTTGGATGGCTTACTAAGCACAAAGTTAAGATCATATGTGTACTTAAAAGAGCCTAGATCCATCGAAGAGTGTGTACGGATGTGCATTAACATAGAAGACAACTTGGGTGAGGATTTAGGACTGTCCAAACTCTATAAGGATTCTGACAGTTCTACTAGTCATACCTCAAGGACCTCTAACATAGATGAGATAGCTGAGCAAGTTGCCAAGAAGCTAGGAGTTCAAAATACACAAGCACTAAGGGTCACCTCATTGAAGCAATGTTACAACTGTGGAGGAGACCACATGGCTAATGTTTGCCCAATGATGGCTCAACCCCAAGGGAACCCTAATGCTCCATATTGCACCATTGGAGAAAATACACAAACCACACGGCCCAAGATTGTCCATACAATAGGTAGGATGTTAGACAAAATTATCAGCAACCTTATCAATCAGGTAGCTATCAGAACCAATAGCAACAGCCATATGATAGGCCACAACAGCAATATTAGATGCCATATAGGCCACAACTAGTCCTAGGAAACCAACCACCAACTCCTACCAATATGATCCTAGTTAAGTATGCAGGGATAGAGGAAAACCTTAATAGGGCATTGGTACCACTGACCCCATTGGTCTCAGAAAATGACTCTCATGCCCATAGTTCAGACTATTCCCATGAAGATAGTCCACATGCTTATTACATAGAGTCACCAGAGCATAGTGAGACTTATTCCTATCAATACGAGACACCACTTATGGAACAAAATTGGGAGCCAAAATACTCCAATATCATGTACACGAATCCTAACCCCAGGCCCTAATTGAGACAAATGAAGCCACAAGCTCCTAGAGGACCTTGTTTTAGAAGGAAACCATTTCATTCGTGAATGTCCCCACTCACCAACTCCGGGACAACGACAAAACATTACGATACAAGGCTTTTGTCCTGAGTGCAAAAAAGAACATCTCCTGAGAGATTGTCCTAGGAACCCCTCTAGTGCACCCAAGGTTACACCCATTCATGTGGTAGGCTTAGTGGTAGATTCAAGTTTAAGTAGTGTTAACGTAGCTCCTGTACAGGCAATTACTAGGGCACAAGCATTAAAACAAGATAAACCGACTCAACAATCAGATTCAAGTGAGTCAGGAGAGCCTAGTAAAAGAAAAACAAGAACATGGAAGGATACCAAAGAGAGGGCCAATCGCAAGTGGAGTTAGACGTTTGTAGAAGCACGCGAACAACACAAGGAAGAAGAAGAAGCTTGAAGCACAACACACAATACTGAATGTATTACCACTAGAATGTACAAAGATAAGCAGCCCATTAGGTCAATAGGCATATATAGAATCCGAGGAAAAAAACCTCCTAAAGAGGAAAAAACTGCCCCAGTGGTCCTAGAGTGTTCACACACATCACTACCTAAATATATCAACAAATCCCCCCAAGGAGTGATGCGGTGAACAAGTAGCTGGCACTCATGTATAAGGAAGTGCCAAGCTATGTGGAAATCACTCCACAAAAGGAAGTAAGCCCAAAGCTTTGTGGAAAGCTTCAAACTTCTCCCTAGGCAAAGCCTTCGTGAAAAGGTCTGCAATGTTCTCCTACGTGGGCACATATGCCAAGCTGATCTCCCCAGCAGAGAACCTCTCCTTGACATAATGATAATTCACCTCAGTGTGCTTAGTGCGAGCATGGAACACAGGGTTCCTCGCAACAGTCAATGCGCTCTGATTGTTAGTGAAGATGGTGGTGGCAAAAGACTGACCAACATCCAAATCATCCATAAGGCGTCTGAGCCACACACACTCAATAGTCGCTGTGAAAGCTACCCTATACTCGGCCTCACAATTGGAAGTGGCCATAGTAGGCTGCTTCTTGCTCAACCAAGATATACATGAGCTACCAAGCATGAAGCAAAAGCCACTAGTGGACACATGAGTGTCATAGCAACCAGCCCAGTTTGAGTAAGAAAAAGCATGCAAATCTAGCGGTAGTGATCTCCCCATGGGATAAAACAACCCAAGAAGCCAAGTATCACTCAAGTAGTGAAAGATGCGCTTAACCTCCTGCCAATGCTTGACACCTAGGCAATGCATAAACCTGCTCATCTGTGAGACAACAAATTGAATATATGGCCGAGTAATACATAAGTAAATCAGGCATCCAACAACCTCCTAATAGAGGACAACATCAAATGCATCTCCAACATCATGAGAATCAATCGTAAACATGTCTCCATAGGAGTGGCAATCGGCTTACAGTATTCAAGGCCAAAATGCTGCAATAATGTGTCAATATATTTCATCTGACACAAAGCCATTCCACCATCAACTTGCATAAACACAATGCCCAAATAGTGATGCAAATGCCCCAAAATCAGACATCTCAAATGAGGCATGCAAATCAGCCTTAAAATCAACAATATGCTTCTCAATAGGACCAGTGAGCAGCATGTCATCAACATAGACAACAATGCTCAGAAGCACATCATTAGCATGCTTAACATATAAGGTGCTCTCAGTTGGATTGTTCTCAAAACCATGTGCAATCAGATAGGCATGTATCTTCTCATACCAAGCACGTGGTGCTTGCTTTAAACCATATAATGCCTTCTTTAACCTGCACATCTGGTTTTCATGCCCTTTCTGTACAAAGCCACGAGGTTGAAAAATATACACTTCTTCATGCAAGTCACCATTCAAAAATGTAGTTTTAAAGCCCAACTTATGTACATTCCAACCATGATGGGCTCCAAGTGCATAGATGCTCCGAATAGTAGTCATATGGCATGTCGGTGCAAAAGTCTCATCAAAATCAATGCCTCTTTCCTGTGCATAACCCTTTGCAACAAGCCTAGCCTTATACTTGTCAACTATTCCATCACGCTTACGCTTTAGCTTGTAAACCCACTTAGTGCAAATGGCCTTCTTGCTAGAAGGCAAGTCACATAAAGACCAAGTACTGTTCTTCATTATAGCATCATATTCAGATTGCATAGCAGCCATCCAATTTTCTGAATTTTGTGCTTCGTCAATGAAACAGGCTCATTCTCATCATGGAGACTAGATGTAGCCATAGCATAGCAATCTAATGCAAAAGACGCACTATGAGAGCCTGATCGAGTATGATATGACAAAGGTGCATCTAATTTGCTATCACGCAAAGTCCGCACCTACCATTTTGGCATAGTTTTTGCCTCCTCAATATCAGCTCTCTCATCAACAAGTGCATCATGTAAATATACATCAGAAATGGGATGATCTACATCATAATATGAAACCTACAAAGGCTAAGAAGTTGCCTCATTAGGACTAGCACTAGACAGTCCACCTATAAAAAGAGGCAGCAAGGTATCATACATGCCCTTGGAGCTAATAGATGTCTCCTTAGTACATGAAAGCAATGGCTGAATAGCATCTTCCACAAAAACAACATCACGGCTAACCAGAATGTGTTTAGCCTATTGATGATACGGATGATAGCCTTTACTTTCAGGACTGAGTGATAGACTACAGCGCTTTAGTGGAACACCTGTTAAGTACATATGTTGCACACATGAAAGCCTCAAGCCAGAAACTATGTGGTAAAGCCTGACTCTTGACCATACACCTTGCCATCTCCATGAGTGACCTGCTCTTTCATTTAGTAATTCCATTCTATTGAGGTGTATACAGCACTGTACACTGGTGTGTTATCCCACGTTCAACTAGAAATGCATTAAAATCGGAAGCCATATATTCCCCCCCTCGATCAGAACGGAGGGTGCCCATTTTACATGCTGACATATTTTCAGCCAAAACGAAAAACTATTTGAAACACTTCAGACTTTGCCTTCAATGGATATACCCATGCATGCCTGGAAAAATAATCGATGAAAGTCACGAAGTAAAGGTAATTTCCAAAAGAAGGTGTCTGCATAGGACTACAAACATCACTATGTACAAGCTACAAATTTTTAGTAGCCCGAACTGAACCATCTTTTGGAAAGGAGGAATGCTACATTTTGCCCAAAATACAGCCTTCACAAACATGTTTTCTAGGTGCCTCAAGTTTTGGCAAAGAGGACACCATTTCGGATTACTACAGGCGTAGCAAACTAGCAAAATTTAGATGACCAAAGCGTGCATGCCAAAGCTTTGCATCTGACATAGCCTGAGAATCATGTACTCCATATGCCGAATCAATTACAGATTTTTCATAGTCTATGAGCTTATACAGCCCACGACATAAAACGCCAGAAGCAATAATCACGTTGCCATTTGAGGAATCATGAATCGTACATCTGTCATCAACAAATTTCACAACCAAGCCAATCTTGGCTAATGCAGAAACTGATAACAGATTTTTCTTGATCCCTAACACAAACAAAGCATCTGACAAAGTGAAAGAGCTACCATCATTAGTAGTCAAAATGATCTTACCAACTCCCATAACAGGATAAGAGGAGTTGTTGGCACATGTAACAGTATTCCCTGTAGGGGCAGGCTCGACTGAAGAGAAGAAACTGCACTGCAAGGTAATGTGTTTGGTCCCCCCACTATCAAAGTCCCAAACATATGAGTCTACTGCAGATGTGCACTGCTCATGAGAAGATGGGTCAAAACTGCAAATAATAGTAAATGCCCATTCTTCTTCCTGCACAAGATTAGCAGAGTCTGTTTTTGGTGTAGAGGTCTCTGCAACAACCATTAAAGCCTCTTTCTTCTTTGCCTCTTTAGCAATCAATTTTGGGCAGTTCTTTATGATATGATAATTTCCTTTACAGTACTTGCAAAACAATTTTTGCTTTTCTGATTTCTTTTCGTCTTTGTCTTTCCTCTTTGATTGTGCAGAATTAGCATATTTCTGCTTACTAGTTGAAGAGCTCCATTTTCCTTTGCCCTTCTCACTAGCCAGGAAAGCTTGATCTGCAACACGCATAATGGACCTGTTCTGCCTGGATTGATCTTCCTACAACAGAACAGAGACTAAATCCTCAAATGATAAGGCATTTGGATTGCCTTTCATCATCAATCGAAGAGTAGAAGCAAAACTCTGATATGAATTAGGAAGATCATTCAGAACGGTCTACACAAGTGAGCTATCTGGTATAACCTCATCAACAGAAATCAAATGTTCCTTCAAGTCTTTGATCTTTGTTAGAAAATTATCCATAGAATCACCTTCATTCATGTGCTCACTCTCCAACTGTTTTCAAAGGTAAGCAACATGAGCCTCAATCCTAGCTTGGTACAATGTGGTAAGTGTATCACAAGCATCCTTAGCTATTCTGCAAGAGAGAATGTGAGGAATAATGGCATGTTTGACAGACAAAGCTATCAATGCATATGCCAAGGCATCTCTACTATCCCAACAAATTTGCTCTACAGTAGGTGCAGCAAAAATCGTAGCACGAACACGAATATGCAGAATATCATCATCTTCAACACCTTCTGCATCAGCTTCACAATTGCAGGTGTGATAGGACGTTTTTCAACACCCTGCACAATGTTCCAGAGTCCTTTTGCAACCAATAGATGTCACATCATATAAGCCCACAATGGGTAGTTAAATACATCATTGCTTTCAGCCATGGTCGGTGACTAAGATACCTTGATGCAAAAGATTGATTGTATCTCAAAAAGTTGAACACAACTACCGAGATGAATTCTGCTAAACCTGTAGCAGACTTCGAGATGCTTATACTGGCAAACCAAAACTGGTATATACCTTTGGCACAAGAAGATGAAATATCCTGCACAAACACTGTGATAGTATGTTCGGAAGCCAAAACGAGCTCAAGTTGCGATTTCGACACCACAAAGCAAAGATATTTGGATCTCGAAAACACGCTGAGTATGCTCACCAAAATTCGTGCAATTCTGAGACTGCAACCGGAGAGGTGTCGACGATGCCCTAGATGAAGTGGCGACCTGCTCTGATACGAATTGTTGGAGTTAGACGTCTGCGGAAGCATGCGAACAGCACAAGGAAGAAGAAGAAGCTTGGATCACAACACACAATATTGAACGTATTACCACTAGAATGTACAAAGATAAGTAGCCCATTAGGGCAATAGGCGTATATACATGCCGGGGGAAGAAAACCTCCTAAAGAGGGAAAAAAGTGCCCCGACAGTCCTAGAGTGTTCACACACATCACTACCTAAATATATCAATAGTGCACCCACGGTTACACCCATTAATTTGGTAGGCTTAATGGTAGATTCAAGTTTGTTAATGTAGCTCCTTTACATGCAATTACTAGGGAACAAGCATTAAAACAAGATAAACCGAGTGAACAATCAGAGTCAAGTGAGTCAGGAGAGCCTAGTAAGAGAAAAACAAGAACATGGAAGGATACCAAAGAGAGGGCCAATCGCAAGTGGAATAAAAAGATATCCGAACTAGAAGAAAGCCTAAAAGATGAAAAACAAAAATAGAAGATATTGCCTCTCAAAGCTCTTCGCATGCCAAAATTCCATCCACACCACCTCATCCCACCCCATCACCCATTGTAAATAATCAACAACCAAGGTCTTTTCTTGCGGATCCAATCCGAGAAGACTTGGACATGATGTTCAAGGCCTACCGCGCTCGACTTCAAGAAGGGCCAATAGCTGCAAACCTAGACATGAGTTACCCTAGAGCAGATTTACAGATTGAATGGACAAAAATGTGCATGAAAATGGTAGAGCTAGCTCAAGCTATGCTCAAGAACAGTCACTCATTCAATCAGACAAACTCTATCAAACATGATTTTCATTTTCAAGGCTTACTAGAAAGATTAGAGTAGTTTGTAAACAAGCCCCAGGTTTCTTTACCTCCACAGGCTCAACCAATTATCGAAAGAGAAAGCTCACCACCAATGAAAGCTTACGTTCCTGATTCCATAGATGATGGAACACCTCATTAAATTCAAGAGTAATCTCAAGAGTTCTTGCGGGAAATTCAACAAGAGAAATGGGCCAAGGAGAAGGATAATCCCCCTCCTATTCCTGAAGTTGATGACCTTCATGATCAATTTCCCCAAGAAATTCCCTCTATTTATGGAGACCAAGTAGAGCAACAAGAAGATGAAAGATTAGATTTTGAATCTAACTCTTTACAAGAGTTGCCACAATTCACAAGCCCATGGGTATCTGAATCTCTTCATATCAGAGCTCCCACCATCTTGGTAAGAAACGAAGACTCAGTGGTTCCAAGAAACACTGACGTCGTGAAGAACACTAAGGTTCACTATCATCTCATTGTAGAAGAGCTGCTAAAAGTAAAACTAGAGCTATGGAAACATGTGAAGGATTAGGTTCCAGAACTTGATTCCAATTTGTCAAAAGCCACCTCTAAGAAAAAATTCCCAGAGATTCCTCTACACAAAATAGGGGACATGAGTGAAGGTGAAGAAGGTAATACTTATCATCCAATCACCTACCAAAGTTACACAACCAAAGCTAACTGTTGACAGTCAAGGTCACACACAAGCACCGCAGCACATCAATGAAGTGGACACACAAGAAGAAGGAGCATGTAGGGAGCTCCAAGAAGCACATGTCAAATTTTCAGAAGAAATCCCTATAAATATAGTGACTTTTATCATTAAAAACCATTGTAAATACCATTTTCCATCTTTACAACTCCATTTTGTTCAAGTCGAGGATTCCTCAAGCTTAAGGAGTATTAGAAGTATCATCCTACCAATTTTCATAATTTTTAGATTCCGTTTGAATCCCCAAATAAGCCTTGGAACTAATTTTTAGCTAGGTCAGACAGTAGGTCTGGATAGGGCCAAAACTACTCAAAAAACTATAAAAAGGGCTAGAGAGCTCATTTTTGGGGTTAGCTTGTTGTAGATTTCAGCTTTGTAAGAGAGTTCTTTTGTAATCGAAGTCCTTCCATTGTTCCACTCTTTGCTCTTACTTTGTGTGCGCATGTGTGTATGTGTGTGCATGCTTGTGTGCTTTCACTCACACACTTGTGCCGTCACTTGCTCTTGGTCTTCATACCGGTCCTCACATCTCCACGGATTAACATTTATGAGATGACTCCTCACGTTGGTACTCACCATTGTGCTAGAGTGACACCAAATTTGGCGCCGTTGCCGGGGAGAGAGCTTGGAGGATGAGCGTGTGATGGTAAGACGTAGAGTAGAAATGTTGGAAGGTAAAAACATCACCATTTTCATGAGCTTGTTGTAGATTTGAGCTTTTGTAAGAGAAATCTTTTGTAATCAAAGTCCTTCCATTGTTCCACTCTTTGCTCTTACCTTGTCCGTGTGTGTGTATGTGTGTGCATGCTTGTGTGCTTTCACTCACGCACTTGTGCACTTCACTTGCTCTTGGTCTTTGTACCAGTCCTCGCGTCTCCGCTGATTGACATTTATGAGGTGCAACTCCTCACGTTGGTACTCACCATTGGGCTAGAGTGACAATGTGTGTATGCACATATGTGTGCATGCATATGCATGTGTGTATGTATATGCATGTGTACATGCAAATGTGTGTGTATGTATGTATGCATATGCATGTGTATGCACATATGTGTGTATGTATATGCATGTGTGTATGTATATACATATGTGTGTATATGTATGTATGCATATGCATGTATGTATGCACATATGTGTGTATGTATATGCATGTGTGTATGTATATGCATGTGTACATAAAAATGTGTGTATGTATGTATGCATATGCATGTGTGTATGCACATATGTGTGTATGTATATTCATGTGTGTATGTACATGCATATATGTGTGTATGTATGTATGCATATGCATGTATGTATACATGTGTGTATGTATGCATATGTGTGTATGTATGTATGCATATGCATGTGTGTATGTCTACATGTGTGTGGGTGTACATGTATGTATGGATATGTGTGTGTGTATGTATGCATATGCATGTGTGTATGCACATATGTGTTTGTATATGCATGTGCGTATGTATATGCATATGTGTGTGTATGTATGTATGCATATGCATGTATATTTACATGTGTGTGTATGCAAATATGTGTGTATGCATATGCATGTGTGTATGTGTATGCATGTGTGTATGTGTATGCATGTGTGTATGTATGTATATGCATATGCATGTGTGTATGTATGTATATGCTTGTGTATATGTATATGCAATTGTGTGTGTATGTATGTATGCATATGCATGTGTGTATGTATGTATGTATGTATATGCATATGCATGTGTGTATGTATGTATATGTATGTGTGTATGTATATGCATATGTGTGTGTATGTATGTATGCATATGCATGTGTATATGCACATACGTGCGTGTATACATATGTGAGTGTGTATGTATATGTCTCTCTCTCTCTCTCTCTCTCTCTCTCTCTCTCTCTCTCTCTCTCTCTCTCTCTCTCTCTCTCTCTCTCTCTCTCTCTCTCTCTCTCTCTCTCTCTCTCTCTCTCTCTCTCTCTCTCTCAATCGAAAACAAAACAATCACTTACATCGATGTAATTGTTTGGATCATTGTCGTCAAACTCCACTTAATGTTGTTCTTCGTCAAATTCCAAATAATTGATGCCGAAAAGCTCTTGCAAAACTAAAGAGAAGAGAAATTAGAAAAGGGAAAACATAAAGAAAGAGAAAAGGGTGCTACAATATGTGTGATACTTACAAAAATTTCAAATCTAGAGAAATAAAGAGGTGCGCATAGAGAAAGAGAGAGAGAGAGAGACAAAGAGACAGAGACAGAGAGAGAGAAAGAGAGAGATGTATCTCATGCACGCAAACTCGATAGTAGCAAACTTTGGTTCAAAATGCGAGCAAATGTCGAATTTTTGCTCTCCAATCTGGTTAAAACACTGCATCGGTATAAGCGTCAGTATCGGCGCCGATATAAGCATCGGTATAAGCATCCGTAATTTCCAGTAATTTATCGATGCTTATACCAGCACCCATACCGACGCAATTTTCGACACGCATACCGACTATTGATTTACGAGTATACCGATGATTAAATGACCGTCAATATTGGCATGGTTTTTCAAGCATTTTCAATGGTCATACTGATGCCGAGGCGTGACCGTCGATATGCACAACGTCGGTATGCCCTTGATATGTTGTAGTGTACCTAATTTGTTCTTACCATTGTAGCAAGTATCGTGACATACATTTTCAATGAGGTAGGTGACATTAGAGGTAGTTAGACCTAATTTACATGCAATGTTTGCACATTCACTTCATTTGTCATTACGAAAGTACATGTCCTCATACACTTGATACGTCTTTGTCCATGGATTGATAAATTAAAGTGTTTATTAATCCACCACTATATGCACTTGTTGATGATTGAGGTATAGTCTCTTTCATCACATGTCCCTAAGATATTTTGAGCTTAGGTACACACATTTTTTCGGCACCATTGCTGGGGACAAGTCTAATCAAGGTGCCTACATGATGTTTAAAGCTATGGTGTGAAAGTTTTGAGCATGAAGAAGTGATTTCAATCATATGGAAAGTCTCAATTATCTTACACTTATTACTTCACACACTTGGGGTGTGTGTAACAAGTCTTTAGGTTTAGGAGTGAGAGAGTGAAGGAGTTAGGTTTAAGGATTAGAAGGAAGTGTGTAGGAGTAAAGTAGGATAATCATTCCAAAAACTCACAAAAAAATTGTTCATTTTTTTCTTCAAGCCTCGGTCTTCACCAAATGCCAAAAACCCAAAACCTCCCATTTTCAAGTCACTTGTTTTTTTATACAAGTATCATGAGCTGGCCAGCGATCTATATCGTGGACCATGTATCGGCCAAAAGTAGGTGCACAGAGAGAGTTGGGACGTGCAAATTGAGCAAGATAATCATTGAATGGAGCCCTTCATCATATCAAAATCCAAAATTTATTAGATCACTCATAGATCCTAAGACGACATAGGCCGAGTATCAAGAGTGTTGTATCGTGGGTTTAGAGAGAGAGAGATTTTGCATCCAAAGGCACATAAGGGAGGCAAGGAGCACATAACCAAAAAAAAAAATTATTTGGAACTCACAAAGTCCAAGTATCATGACCAGTTGATTTTTGGTATTGTGATACCAGAATTCTTATGTGTCGTGAGACTTGGCAGGTATCGTTTATCACTCATACCTCGTACTCCCCATGTATCATGATACCTTGGTATCGTGTATCATCAAGTTGAGTATTGTCACCAACCATGTATCATATATCATTGATACTTCACAAATATTCTGTATCGCGAGAAGGTTGGGATTGTGTATCATGTCAAACTTAGTATCGTACTGTGTAAGTGTCATGTATCGTGTATCATGTGGGAACAAAGTATCATATCGTGAGGTCCAATATTGTGTATCGTGTACCATTCGAGTATGGTGTATCACGATAACTCCTAGTATCATATCGTTGGGAAATTGTGTATCATGTATCGTGCCTAAGGGAAGTATCGTATCATGAGAATTAGTGTCATGTATCATCCAAATTGAGGTATCATGTATCAGCTATTTCAAATATCATGTATCGTGCCATATCAAAGTATTGTGTACCGTGTGGGAACCAAGTATCATATTCTGAAGTCCAATATCATGTATTGGGATAATTCTTGGTATCATATCGTGGAAAATTGTGTATCGTGTATCATCCACACCGAGGTGTCATGTATTGGCCATTTCAAATATTGTGTATCATAACAAATTCAAGTATCATATTGTGGATCCCTATATTGTGTATTGTCTAAGCCAATGTATCGTGTATCACATCATTCCTATATTGTGTATCACCCAACACAAGTATGATGTATTGTGCCATAAGAAAAAAGTGACCAAAGAAGCTTTGAAGGAGAACATTAAGATTTCTACTTCTTAATAATTGACCAAGGACACTCAATAGAGTTGGTAGATTACCCAAGAGGACCCAAGAACTAAGTGATGGATGAACCTAAGATTTGGATGAGTGTTAGGGAGTTGAAGAAGCATAATATCATCAATGGGAAGTTTTGCTAAAAAAAGTACCCATTCTATCTACTCAGAGACTTCTAGTGATTCAGAAGGAGATCCTATGATGGCTTCAAAAGATATGCATAGCTTAGTGCCATTAGCCGAGCTCATGTTAGTGATAGAATGGGAGTATAGGACATCCCTAGAATACATTTCCACTAATGTGCATGGGTGCCTACCTACCTTGATGGCCTCAATAGGTATGAAGCTATAATGAAAAATTCCACAGATGCTAAGATAGTCCAAAAATCAATCGTGAAATATGAAGGAGGCCTTAACATGGACAAGTTAGGACACATATATGCAGTGATTGAGCACACAAAAAGAATGAATGAGAGAGGTGAAGTCGAGGAACTAGAAAACCCTACTAGAACTAATAATGGAGATATTGTTGATGGAATTTAATCCCTCATATTTTCACACTATAAGTGAAATGAACCCAATACCTAGGTCCCTTCATACAACTTTTCTACTACCCTTCAACAAAACTCTAATTCGCCTACCTTAAACTAATACAAATCACTTGAGCTTTTAAACACCCTTAGTGTGGTTCATAAGCTTTCCAACAAGCTATAGAACACCTCAAATGAATATGTTAAGGTCAGTCAACAACTAAGAGACTAGAGGGGATCTAAGCTTGATAGTTCCTCCTTACTCCTCCTCTATGCATATAACACCCTCCTATACCTTTTCCTAGTTGTTTGTGCTTCAACTCCTTGAGCCTTGGATGAATCTCTCCTTAAGCCTCCTTTAGTATATGTCTCTTGGTCTTCAATGACCTACAATACTCCCACGACTTCCATGGGGAGGGGACCATCCTTTAGCATCCTCCAAGCCTAAGTTGGCCTACCCATGTTCTAGGGTCATGAAAGCTTGATCCATGCCCAAAATGATCTCCACCATTGATCTATGGGGTAAATCCAATGGTAGAATCAACAAACATTTGTTTGTAGCCTTTGATCTTGCTTAATCCACACTTAAGATCAAGTCTAGATTCAATGGCCCACAACAAATATACCTTTCCCCAAGTTAAGAAAGCTATTTTTGTTTCTAGCCCTTGATTTAGGTCGATCCTCACATAGGATCAATCCCAAATCCAATGGCTTAGAAGTCACCTTTCTAACTATCCATCTATGGTCTACTCTAGACCTCATCTAACCTCAAAGGCAGGAACCTACCAATGTCCAACACTCTCACATGGCTTCTCCTCATAATGGGGGCCTTAAAAAATACAGTGTTATGGAACAATGGTGGTATTACATAAGGGTGGGGCATTGAGCATATCTAACACCCCCCCTAAATGTCCACCTAGAGCTTGCATAATTCAGACTTTCAACACTCCCCCTCAAGCTTAAGGGGGTAGTGTCCGTTTCACATATGCTCATAGCTTTTGAAAACTTTTTTAACTTGGTCACATCCAAGATTTTGGTGAAGATATCTATAACTTGGTCCTTTGTACCTAAGTCTAAGATTTTGAACTCTCTTCCAAGCTTCTCTTTGATGGTCCTTATGCTTGCATCAACATCTCTTGTCACAAGGAGATCATCTACATATATGCATATCAAATATATCTTGTCATTTATCTTCTTCATATACAAGGATGGATCTGCATCACTTGGAGACAAACCACATCTCTTCAAGAATTCTAGTAGCCTCTCATTCCAAGCCCTTGGGGCCTTCTTAAGGCCATACAAGGCCTTCTTCAACTTGCAAATGTAGCTAGGATGTTGTGGATCTACATACCCTTGAGGTTGTTCCATGAACACCTCTTCTTGTAACTCACCATTCAAGAAAGCATTCTTTATGTCCATTTGGTAGATAGGCCACCTCATTGTTGCACATAGGGCTATGAGAGCTCTAATGGTAGCCTTGTTTGCCAAAAGGCTAAAAGACTCCTCATAATCTACCCCTTATGTCTATGTGAAGCCTTTGGCTACTAGTGTAGCCTTGCACCCTGCCAAGCTACCATCTGCATTCCTCTTGGTCTTGTACACCCACCTGTTTTGGATCGTCTTCATGCCTTCCTTCTTGGGTACTAGTTCCCAAGTGTTTTTTTCCTTAAGAGCTTTAAAATCTTCATAGATATCCTTCCTCGACTCTAGTTTGGTCTTTGCCTCCTCATAAGGATCTGGCTCTTGATCTGTAATGACATTCATCATGTATGCATAGTGTTTTGCCATGAAATAACTATATGTATTCCTTTGTGAGGGTGCCTTCTTCCTTGTAGACCTCCTCTCTTGACCTTTGGGATATTGTTTATTGAGTCTATTGAGCTTTACATTAGGAGTACTGACCTCCTCAAACTCTTCCTCTTTTGATTCCTCTTCAGCTTCCCTGGTGTCATAGTCTATCTCTTGCAGCCTTCTATACTTTGAAGTAGGAGATGGTCTTTCATAATCATAAGTGTAAGAGTGATCATATGAGTGTACCTTAGATGTAGAATCCTCTGGTCCACTGACTGTGATTGACTCTTGAGGTTGAATCTGTACATCAAAGTTTGCATACTCCTCTTGATCCCCTTCATCCAACTTTGCCTTGCCCTTGTCTCCATACCATGAACTTGACTCATCAAACACAACATATCGTGAAACATATAGCTTCTTTGAGAGAGGGTTGTAGCCCTTGTAGCCTTTTTTCTCATTTGAGTAGCCAATGAACACACATTCTCACTCTTGGGCTCTAACTTTGTTCTCACTTCATTAGAAACATGGACAAAGCATACACATCGAAACACCTTGAGGTTCTCCATGGATAGTTTCTTGCCATAATAGACTTCACGTGGAGTCAAGTTGTGCACACCAACTATTGGAACCTTTTTTATCAAGTAACGAGCTATATTCATAGCTAGAGCCCAATAAGAGAATGATAGCATACCTTCACCTATAAGATAGCTAGCTATCTCAACCAAATGCCTATTCTTCCTCTCTCCAACACCATTTTTTTGAGGGGTGTACGTGCATGTAAAGTACCTCTTTATGCCATCCTCCTGCAACTACTTTGTGAATTCCTTAGAGAAATATTGTCCCCCTCCATCTGATGTCAGTGTCTTGATGTGTGCATCATATTCTTTCTCAACAAGGGACCTAAACTTTTGAAGTCATGACAACACTTCTTATTTTTCCTTGATAGCATATAGCCATACCTTTCTTGAGTGGTCACCAATGAAAATGACAAAGTACCTAGATCCTCCCAATGAAGCCTCTCTGCTAGGGCCCCATACATCTGAGTGTATAAGCTACAAGAGCTTAGAGGATATGTACTCACTCCTTGAAAATGGCTTCCTTGCTTGTTTACCTAGTTGACAAGCATCACAAAACTTATACAGATCTTGGCCTTCAAGATTTGGTAGTCACTGCACTAAACCTACTTTGCACATGCTTTTTAACTTGAGAATATTCATATGTCCTATCCTCTTGTGCCAAAGATCAATCTCTACAATCCTTTGGTTTCCAATCATCACATTACATACCTTATTGTGTGTAGGAGCAACATCTAGTGTGAACAATCTACCTTCTTTCCTTCCCTTGGAAATGACCTTGCCTCCTTGCTTCACCATGCACTCTTTTGCATCAAATATAACCTGCACACCTATGTCTACCATCTATCCTATAGATATAAAGTTCTTGGAAATAGATGGAACATGGAGCACATCTTTAAGGGTCTTGGGAGATTTACCTTCACCTAGCTTCGCATCTCCCACATGTGTAATGGGATGCTCAGTGTTATCTCCTGACTCTACACAACCTTTTGAGCTTGGGACTTGCATATGAACAAAATATTCCTCCATACATGACATGTGATTAGAGCATCTAGATTCTTTGTATCACTTTGTGTGCTTTGGATCACTGGTGCCATGTCTCATGGCTAGAAGGGTCTCTTTCTCATCATGCTTCTTGGAGTTGTTAGCATAGTTCCCTTGCTCCTTCTTCTTCTTGCCTTTGTCATCCTTGAACCAACAATTTGAAGAGATATGATTCTCTTCAACACATATAAAACAATTTTACCTTGATGAGGGTTGTTCTTCCCTTTGTCATTCTTGCCCTTGTTTGAAGATGATCCCTATTATTTCCATTTGAATCTGAATCTTCTTCCTTGGACTACTTCCACTTGCTTTTTCCTCCTTTCCCCTTCTTGTAGTTGCTTTTGACTAAGCATAACCTTGGTCATCTAGATCACATTTTGACTCTTCTATAATGCAATACCTTGGTGATGTAAGCCGCCATAATATTATTTAGAAGCATAATTGTAACCGTAAAGTCGCGCACCGAAAGGGTGTAGTGAAAACATTGTATTGTTTCTCTTTAATCAATAGAGTATGTGTGGAAGAGATGGTAGAGGTGTCGCCAGCTTGTTCGGTCTGGGTGATGGTCTGGAATTGATTCCGTTTTAAAGTTATATCAATCGCAGAGTTGTCTGTAAAGTCAGTATTGAAGGTACTGTGTTAATGTTACTGTGTTAAAGTGAAGTGTGCGGTATTATAAAGAAGAAGTGAAAGTGTTGTGTATATAATTGCAGTGATTGTTAAGATTGTTATACGCCGAAGTGGAATTGCATCTTCTGTAATTGTCCGAGATTAATCAATGAAATTGATAGTCGAAAACTAAGCAGTGAATTGGGAAAATATATATAGGGCCTCTGAATTATCAGACCCTTGACCATCCCAAGAACGCACGAGTAAGAATAGAATAACTGTAACTTTAACACTGGCACCGGCCATGGGGCATGGAGTAGCCAGTTAGTGCATAGACTAAGAGTTGAGAAGAATCCGATGATATATGCCTGTAACACGTTCCGGAGAATCGTACCCGAAGTACAAAAGGGATCAACATCCCTGGAAAATTCCTAGTGCATTGGGCACACCTCCGAGTAGTAATGGTGATGAACAATCGTTGGAAGGAAAGCGAGAAATTTGTGATAGTGGAGTACCATCTCAACATTTCCTTGTGCAAGGATATCAGAAGTGCAACCAACCCCATCGGCGAAAAGTAAGACTGGTGAAGTAAGTACTGGTTCCGGTGACAGTGTGGAAATTTGCGGTAGCAGTTTGTGGAATTCCGATGGAATCTTGGATAATTTCGGGGCCGGATTGCTGAATTTTGGTGAAAGTTCTATTCTTGGTTTTGATTTTGATCAACTAGTGTATTGTTGGATGAAAGTTTTGGTGAAAAGCTCACTACAGAAGCCCATTACAATGAAGGGCAATTGGGTGTCCCATAGACTTAACAATATCCAATTACCGGAGAGCATGCAAGACGACAGGACAACACAACAGCAATTAGGTTTAACTAGTTCAAATCATTCGACAATAACATTTCCTCTTGATTCAAACACCATGAGTGGTTTGCAACAACAACAGCACCAACAGCAACATCAAGAACAACAGCAGCAGTAGCAGTAGCAGCAGGCCATACCACCACGACCGGTACCTGCTGGAGTTACATATACGAAATTTGGCGGATATCCCGGTGATGATCCGGATGCACATGTGAGAACTTTTGAAATTAATTATGCAGTACTCAACTATCCAGCAGATCCGACATATAAGGCTATAGTGTTCCAGTCTACACTGGTTAATGAGGTTGCTCGGTGGTTAATTGAATATGATATTAACCATTTTGGCCAGTATGATGATGTGAAGGATGCCTTCTTACAATGATTTCGGTTGAAGAAAAATGTGGTTGAGATCTTTGACTATCTACAAAACAATCGACAAAAACCACACCAGAATGTGCAGGAGTATGCCACCTTATTTCATACTCATCCACGGCAACTGCCGCCGGCGCATGGTAACCTACCGGATGATGTGATCACTCAGTGGTTTATTAATGGGTTAAACCCACAACTTAAACAAGTAATGATCATACGATGTGTGGGTGGAATGACTCTAGATGTGGTTATAGCCATGGCATTATAGCTAGAACATAAGGTGGACGGATTCGTTGAAGATTTGGACTGGCTGAAGGCAACTAAGGGTACGAGTGAAGATTCATTGAAACAAGTGTATTGCACAAAATGTAAGAACCCGGGACACACTGCTTCTGCATGTGCATTGAACCAAATGTACTGTGATGTTTGTAATATGGCGAATCACTCCATCGAAACATGTCCCTATAATGCCAAAGTACAAGCCACGCCAACCATAAATGCTATAATACAGGAGCAAGGATAACTGGCTGCTCACTATGTGCCACCGCAGTTGAGGAATACTTCCTACCAAAGTTATAAAACCTATCGGGGAATTCGAGCCAACAACTTCGGCCAGACTCGGTGGAATTCCGATCAATGAGGTGAAGGAACATCCCTCCCGCCACCCAAATGCCATTTTTGCGATGAGATTGGACATATCCGAAGATATTGTAAAGAGGCAGCCGACTATGATAAACGAAGAAAAGAGCAACAGAATCCAATGGCCAACATGGTAGATATTTCAGCAGTAGTATATATTTCAGCAGTAGATACTCAAGCAGCAGTAATCCAAACACGTTCCGACAAGAAATTACAACCAGCTAAGGAGATTTTTGAGTCTGGCATTTGAGAACAATAGAGAGTTTTTACCAAAGCTAGTATGTGGGCCAGTGAAGAACCAACAGTTTTTCCCGATCCAGTACCGGTGGTTCAGCAGACAATACTAAATCCACCACCGGAAGCACCGAGTGTGGTGAACCTATCGTCGGAGAGTCCACCGGATGCGGTCAAGAGTATGTCAAATTTTGACTGTGTGTGGAATATTCTCTCGCATGCCTCCATTACAATACCGTTAGGTCAACTGTTAGCCTTGGTTTCGGGTGCACGACAACAATTTCAGGATCAAGTTTGTCTGGAATCTTCGTGTACACTACTACGGCCACTATTAGTCCAGAAGCTGATTCTACAGTGGACCATGTTGTCCATTTAATTACGGTATGGTATAAAAACCATAAAATCAACCAAGTGTTAATTGATGGAGGCTCTGGTGTGAATATTGCGACAGTTGCCCTTTGTAAACGGTTAGGATGGACTCAAATTGAGCCTGTTCAATTTTTTGTGAGGATAGCGGATCAGTCCAGGGTGTATCCAGTGGGTTTGGTACATGATATACCCATTACTCTTCAGGGAGTGGTGTTCAAAATGACTTTTGTTGTTCTAGAATTACTTGACTCAACTCTGGACTACAACTTGCTGTTCGGGAGGGCCTGGCTGAAACAAGCCAAACTATTGCAGGACTGGTCAGCACATGAACTTATTTTCAAAAGTAACCACCGGAAGTATGTAGTTCCGTTAGATGAGATGAAGCCATGCGACAGTCCATACACGCCGAACCTGTGTATATGTTGGATGGACTTTTAGATGATGAAGAAGAAGCTTTTCTCAAAGCTAACCAGGATTTGCTTGCCTTGGGAACAATCGACTTACAAGCAGTTGTAGATAATTAGAATCCGGTCGCCTGTTCGGTAGTTTCGGTCATAGAAGCAGGGAACCTAGATATGGATCAAGCCTTGCAAACCCAGAGTTTCCACCATTTATTCCATTCACCTGAGGATATACCCATGCCACGGTAGTTTTATGTACCAGAAGATCAACTTATCACCTGCGATTTGGGGAATGAGGCTACACCACAGCCGCTCAAGATTAAGGCGGGATTACCGAAAACTTTTCAAAATGATCTACTACAGTTGCTAACAGAGTTCCAAGATGTATTGGCGTGGGACTATCAAGATACGAAAGGGTTGGACCCTCACATCTATCAACACCGCATGATGCTTAAGCTGGATGCACGCCCAATCAAGCAACCTAGTTACCACATGAACCCAAATCATGCTGCTCAAGTGAAATCTGAATTGGATCGCTTGTTGAAAGTCAGTTTTATCGTTCCCATTGAGCATGCAGAATGGATTTCAACTAGTGTTATCGTCCCAAAGAAAAATAAGCAGTTACGTATCTGTGTGGATTATCGGAAACTAAATGCGGCGACCGTACCAGATCCATTTCCACTTCCCTTTCTAGATACAATGCTCGATGATGTTGCCGGACGTGAGATGTAATCCTTTTTGGATGGTTACAGTGGCTACAATCAGGTGTGCATGGCTGAAATGAACATACCAAAGACTGCGTTTATTACAAATTGGGGTGTATATGCATGTACGGTGATGTGGTTTGGTCTTCGCAATGCTCCTAGTACCTTCCAACGATGTATGCAAGAATTTTTTCCCCCTATTTAACCACCTTTATGTGAGTGTATCTGGATTATTTTTTGTTATCGGGCGATATATCGGCTCACCTTTACCACCTACGGTGTTGCTTCTCTAAATGTCGAGAGTTTTGATTGTGCTTAAATCCTAGCAAGTGTGTCTTTTCAGTTTCCTGTGGCAAGTTGCTCAGTCATATTATTTCAAAGCAAGGCATTCAGGTGGATCCAGATAAAGTGCAACCCGTGTTACATGCACCTGCCCCTACGACACCAAAGGAGGTGATGTGATTCCTTAGCCAAATACGCTGGCATGGGCGACGTCTTCGGTGGCTTGCACATTTAGCCATACATGTAAATCGGTTGATTAATAGTACTGCCCAATAGTTCGTGTGGAATGAAGCCAAATTGCCTTTGATCGATTGAAAACACTATTAACCCAGGCTCCTATACTGCAAGCACCAAACTAGCAGCTCCTGTTCCATGTCTTCGTGGATGCATCGAACAGTGTCATCGATAGTGTGCTCATGCAATAACAGGATAAGTGGTTTCGTCCTGTCTATTATGCTAGTCGACGATTAGCTACTACTGAACAAAATTACTCAGTCACTGAGCGTGAATGCCTCGGCTTAGTTTACTCGGTGAAGAAATTCTGGCACTACTCGCTAGGACGCCAATTCACGTTCCACGTGGATCATGCTGCTCTAGTTTATCTTGTCTATTAACAACATTTAGGGGGCAGATTAGCCAGGTGGGTGTTGTTATTGCAAGAATTTGATAACGTGGCCATACATCATCCAGGATCAGCTCATGCATTAGCTTACTTCTTATCTCGGCTTGATTTCGGTGAACCTCTCGGTGCAATCTATGCGATTGATTTTGTCCAAGATGAAGGTCAGGAGCTCCCGGTGGCACCTTCGTATTATGATACTACCCCTGCAATCTATGCGATTGATTTTGTCCAAGATGAAGGTCAGGAGCTCTCGGTGGCACCTTCGTATTATGATAGTCTTCTGACCTTCCTTACCAGTGGAAGCCCTCCGGCTAGGACTTCTACTTCGTCTCGTCGTAAATTGGCCATGTATAGTCAATGATTCTGGCTCATTGTAGGACAGTTGTATTGCATGGATCCTTTTGGTGCACTCTTACGGTGTATTCCACCCCATGAAGTTCCTTTGGTTATTGCCATGGCACATTCTACTCCTTCCGGTGGTCATTTTTTGGTCGACCTTACTTACCAAAAAATTCTGCACAGTGGCTGATGGTGGCCCACTATGCAGCGTGATATTACTACTTCTATTAAAATGTGTGATGCTTGCCAACGAGCAGGACAGTCTTTGCACCGGCATCATTTTCCACTACAGCGCTCCCCTTGAACCTTTTCAAAAGTGGGGCTTGGATTTCATTGGGCCCATTACACCTCCGGCTACGATTACTCATCACCGATATATACTTACTTGTACGGATTATGCTACTCAGTGGGCAGAAGCTTGGGCTTTATGGTCCACCACTGCATTAGTGGTGGTCAAATGTTTGATGACTGATGTGTTCTCTCGGTTCAGTCTTCCCTTAGACATTGTTTCGGATCAGGGTACACATTTTGTTAATTCCTTACTGCAAGCACTTACTCGCACCCTATAGATTGTTCATAAATTTAGCTCTCCGTATTATCCTCGGGCCAATGGTCTTGCTGAAAGTACCAATAAAACTCTACTTAGCATGCTCAAGAAATTAGTTCTAGAATGTCCGAAGTGTTGGGATCAATTCCTTCCTTCAGTTCTGTGGGCATATCGTACCACGTACAAAGTGGCTATAGGGAATACACCTTTCAAATTGGCGCCTCAGGGTGGCACTAGAACATAAGATCTTACTAGAGGACTCTTTTCCTTTCCAATTGGAGGTGCTGCGGTCCCTGGCCAAACAATGTTGGGAAAGTTTTCTAATGCTGCAAGAAGTCCAATTGCGACAAGCCAAGACACATGATCGGTTTCTCCGCACTTCTGTTTTTACCAAAGGACAATTAGTTTTGTTCTATAATGCTAAATCTAATCATTCCGTGGGCAAGTTCAAACTTTGGTGGTTTCGTCCTTACCGTATTGAATCACAGGTTGGATCTGCTACGTTCTGGTTATCCACGTTAACTCGTACCCTTCTCCCTAAGGCGATCAATGGATCAAAGCTTCGTCCTTATTACCCCACGCCTTCTTCATCCTGATGCTTTATCGTTATTTTACTCTCCGCCCGATTTATACCACTGTTTTGACTCGGCGTGCCTTTCCTGTCCACATGTTTCGGTTGATCGACTGACCATAATATTTTCGTTTTCTTACCTAACCATGATTAGCAGCCACCTTATGTGTCTAAGATTCTGTTAATGCGTGCATGTCACCATTATGTCTGTATAATTCCAACCCTGGGTGATGATTATCTTTCTCCCCGCATTTCCATTCGGTGTTTTTACTTAATCCCCTTCTTCCCTCTTTTTTCCACTATTGGTGTTCTGTGTTTGTGCGTTTGTGTGTTCTGTGTTACCAACTATTTTCGTGCTCTCGTACTCGCCATGGAAGCTTTGCCTAACATTGCTATCTTCCGTGCTGGCCTCGCTCCGGAATTGAGTAAGTGTCTGCGCACTCCTGGCCTTTTAGCCTTCGCTGAACTGCCCTGGCATTCGGTTGATAGCCATCCCTTCTTTGTGCAGATCATATCTGCCATTGTTGGTACGCCGCTACCGAAACCTATTGGCTGCTAGGTTGTCTTAACCCACGTGTAGTCGTCACCCTTAACACAGTCGCTGAGGGATTCCATCTCCCTCAGGAGGGTCTTGTAGATGGACCTCTCTTACCATTGTCCACAATGAAAGAACTTTTCTCGCGTCACTCTTCCAATGAATTCGCCATTCTTTGTCATCTTGAACCGGAGCGCACTGCACTACAATTTCTTATAGCTACACCCAACCTGCAAAAATGCGCATATGGCATTTCTCGCCCCTTCTATTCCATGATCGATACCGCAATGAGAGAAGCAGTTAATTTTGCTTCATTCTTCTTATCGTGCATTCACCGGGAATGCCAGGCAGTTTCTCGGCAATTGGCCAAGAACGATATCCCTCGGACCCGCTTGTCGCATCTGCTAACATTCCTCCTCTCGTCGATTCAAGTTGCTCAACCTCCTCCACTGAATACCATTCTTTTTCATGAGAAGTCACTACAAGTGATGGAGGTTGACGACGATGAGGATCTCCTGTAGTTTTTTAAGGGGAAGCACCGCAAATTGAGCCCCTCTCATAGTAAAGCACCATCATCCTCAACCGTTCAGGTACAGGATACAGCTTCGTCTGCTCAGATGCTTTCTGCTCTACCATCACCTAAAGACCAAGTTGATCCTGACATTGTTATTGAAGAAGTTCACCCTGCTGATATGGTTGTGCAGTCACAGTCTCATCCATAGGATCAAGCACCTGACACGGTCACCGAAGTTGAGCAACTTGCAGATAAAGTACAACCTGAGGAGGTGACTTCTCAATTGGATGTCTCGTCTCTCACGGTAAAAACTCTTGCTTTGCTCTCTTCACCCCAAAGCCCACCTCTACGTCTTTCTCCCTCAAAGGTGCCTTTGCCGCCTAGCCCCCTTCCTCACCATGTCATTCGGCAGCCCATCCTCTTCCTTCCTCCCCTGATTATTCACCCCAATCATCATCCGCCACCGTTTTCGTTAACCCCTCTCAACCAATCTCCACCTCTATAGTACCTGATTCATTGGTCCAACTAGCTCAAATTGGTAATTACCTCATTCATCTCTCCAGCCATCTCCCCCATCACCTCCAAGTTGCCCAACAATCCCTCCAATAGCAGTACCAATCCAAGGTGGACATGCTTGAAGCAGACATCACACCACTTCAGGAAGAGGTGCTCACAGCCAAAGCCGAAGCTAGCTCACTCAAGGAACAGATTCAAAGTCTTCAAGCAGAGTTGAATGAGAAGAATGCCATCATTGCTGCTCATGATGATGAAATTAGTAAGCTGAATCAGACCGTAATTGACAAGGAGGATGCTATGACCACATTGGGCAATCTCCTTGAGAGCACGCGTGCTGACTTTGCTATAGTGGAGCAAAAGGGTCAGGAGATGGCGAACTTAGCCTTAAAAGCCGAAACCGAATTAAAGAAAGTAACCAAAGATCTCTTTTAGAAAAGTCGCTCTTTGGAAGAAGAAATTGGCCGCAATATTCAGTTGAAGAAGGATATCGACGCCATCCAGAAAGAGAGGCAGGACTTTTATAAAACCATGCAGTTCCAGTCTTAAGAGCTCGAGCGCAGAGAGAAACAATTGGGTGTCCAGGTCGAGCGATTATCGCGCATCGATGCAAAGATTACCGAAATGAAGCTACGGCATGATGCGGCACTCGCCAACGTCTTCTATCTCCAAGAAGCCTTTTTGCAAAGTCAGGTTGAAGCCTTACTCTCCCAAGTAATCAGTGCCAGCTCTGTGTGGACTGATGCACATCTGGTTGAACCTCAAATTTTGAAGGAAATGTTAGAATCCCTTAAGCAGAAGATAACCCAAACCTTTAAATTAGCCAGAACCATGTATATCCAAGGAATCATTGATGATTCCTAGACCTTGTACTTTTCCCTGCTAAGTTCGAGTCCACCATGCGTGCCAGTGTAAGCCGTTGAAATATTCTTTAGAAGCATAATTGTAACCGTAAAGTCGCGCACCGAAAGGGTGTAGTGCAAACGTTGTATCGTTTCTCTTTAATCAATAGAGTATGCGCGGAAGAGATGACAGAGGTGTCGCCAGCCTGCTCGGTCTGGGCGATGGTCTGGAATTGATTCCGTTTTAAAGTTATATCAATCGTAAAGTTGTCTGTAAAGTCAGTATTGAAGTAATCAGGTACTGTGTTAATGTTACTGTGTTAAAGTGAAGTGTGGCGGTATTATAAAGAAGAAGTGAAAGTGTTGTGTATATAATTGTGGTGATCGTTAAGATTGTTATACGCCAAAGTGTAATTGCATCTTCTGTAATTGTCCGAGATTAATCAATAAAATTGATAGTCGAAAACTAAGCAGTAAATTGGGAAAATATATATAGGGCCTCTGAATTATCAGACCCCTAACCATCCCAAGAACCCATGAGTAAGAATAGAATAACTGGAACTTTAACAGTGAGTATCGTGCATTGTTTGATGCTTGATTCCATGTTGCTTCAAGTACTTGAAGAGGTTGTGATTGACAAAGCTACTATCTCCATCAGATCGAATGACCTTCAAAGAGCTTGGAAAGTCTTCTTGAACTCTTTGTGTCCACTCCTTGAACTTGGAAAGGGCATCCTCTTTATGTTTGAGTGAATAAACCTAGGTGTATCTAATGAAGCCATCTACTATGAAGAAGAAGTAGATTGACCCACTTAGAGAAGGTGTATGCATAGGCCCACAAATATCGGCATGGACTAATGCTAAGGGTTTATTTGTAGAAATGGATGCTTCTATAGGCAAAGGGATGATTGTTTGCTTGGCACATGCTTGGCAGTTTAATTCTACTTGTGCAATCTTGGATAGACCTTTGACAAGATGATTGGAAGGGATCTTAGCTAAGCAAGAGGTATGTCCAAATTTGTAATGCCACAAGCTAAGACTTGGATCTGTGGCCATAAAACTTGAAAGCTTGTAGAGACCTTTGTCTTCATAGCCTTGAGCTATCAGTGCATTGGATTCACGATCAATGACTTGAACTTTGTTGCGATCGAATTGCACTATCATGTTGCACTTTGTAATGGCCTTTACTAAGAGAAGGTTTTTACAAAGGCTTGGTACATAAAGAACATCTTTGAGTAATTTGATCTTGCCTTCTGAGTTAGTGACATGAACCTTGCCTCTTCCTTCGATTTCAATGCACTTTTTATCTCCAAGATAAACTTTGCTCTTGAAATTCATAAAAATCATCTTTGTCATGGCACATGTGTGATGAAGCACCACTATCAAAAATCCATTCTTTCTCGAGAGCAGATGCAACAAGTGCCTTGTGTTCAGTTGTGAGAAAGAGATCTTCACTTGTGCAATGAGAGTGATGTTCGATCTTTGAAGTAGGCTTAGACTTATCCTTATTCTTCTTCTCGAAGCAATATATTTTGATGTGGCCAGGCTTGCCACACAAATGGAAAGTGAACTAATTGGGGGAGAGGCCCTCCTTATATAGATTTGGGAGGGGCTCCCCAAAGTACATCGCATGTGCGATAATTCTCCTCAAAGGAGAATGAATACAATGGTAGAAGCAAATGGAAAAAATTTAATGGAAATAGAATGGAAATAGAATGGAAATAGAGTGACTCCAAGATACAAAAGGGAGATGCACTCTCATATTCTCAACACATATAACTTTCTCATCAGATACACTTTATTTGATGTTATTTCTTTTTCATATGTATTGCATAACTTCTTCCAAAGCTCCTCTGCACTTTCACAATCTAATATTGTAAAATAAACATTATTTTCTAGGTGCACTCGAATGGTAGACTTGGCCATTTCATCTAACTCATCCCAATCATCTTCATCCATGCTAGCAAGCTTCTTTAGGATTCCATTTATTGGCTTCCATTGCCTCCTCTAAATCAGCACATCTTTAATATGATTCTTCCATAGAGCAAAGTTTGTGCCATTAAATTTTCAAATCTCAAAATGGACTTTGCCTTGCAAGTTATAGATCCTCCTCAAAACACTGGCACTAGACCTTGATCCACTAGATGTACCTGAGACCTCTGATGCCATGATGGTAGAGAACTGAATAGAATGATAATGAAGCTAGAAGAGCCCAAACACCACTAAGGCTCAAAGAAGGATGACCAAGTGTCAGATTTCAAGATATAATTCTTCAATCTTCCTAGAGAAATGAATTAATGAACAATAATGACCAACCAAAAAGAGTATGTGAGAATAAATGTGCTCACACCAATAAGTGCTTCAAGGAGTAAATCAATCACTCTATACATGAAAAAACAAAAAAAATTGCAAGAGTATCCTCTGCAAAATGAGCATATGACTAGTGTAAAAATGTCATAAAACTGCAAGTACTAACATCTTAACCTACATAGTGAATCACTGACTCCGCTGCATATAATCAGTTACCCGAAAGGAGCCAACTAGGCTTATCAAGCACCTATGAACAACTATCATACATCTCCTATGGCAACGGTGGGTTAATTCTTCCACCTGCATCACCAAAGAGACCTCAACATCTGGGTGTCTCCCAATTAAGAAAACCTCACCACGACCCTCTTTATCAAATGTAAGAGGCTTTATGCAAAAAACATAACCGCTATATCAATGACCACATGGACATACATAAGTGGTATCCACATAAGTGTACATAGTGTGTATGTGCTCAATATATGCAGTAAAATGGCACTGAAAGGCTGAATTCACTGCCCAAACACTAGCTAACAACACTTGCAAGTGTCTATCAACTATGTTCTTTAGGCTCCAAAAACCTGCATAGACTTGCAATGGCTGCTCCCACCAAGTAAAACCTTTCAAGAAACCTATAGATAAACTAGTTTGGCTCGAAACACAGCCAAAAGGTGAACATTCGTTGTTGAGGAAGTACAAAGAACACTCTTCTTGATGTTTTTGGACCTCTGTGCAGAGAACTACGCATGAAAGTAATCCAAAATGGCTCCAAAAATTATCCCAAAAATGCTTCAAAAAATAGGCTTTGGAAGCAAAGAATGAAGCTTTGAGGACCCAAAACTTGTTGAAGACAATGTCAACCTTACTCTTTCCCCTTCTTTAAGCACCACAAGAGTGTAGCTTAGTGGTAAGAGATTGCCACAGTTAAGCGAGCTCTGGGGGAACAGTATTGGGATGGGTGACCAACTAGGAAGTACCATAAACCTCCATCTTCCTTGATCATTGCGGTCCTCACTTATGCACACCCAATGGAACCAATGGTGAATTCGGTGACTTGGATGACAAGGTATGCCAACATCTATGCCTTGGCCGCCACCTTAGTCGTAAACCTTGGAAAAGGCCTTACAAAATAGAGTGTTATGGAACAATGGTGATATTACATAAGGGTGAGGCATTGAGCGTATCTAACACCCCCCCTCAATGTCCACCTAGAGCTTGCATAATTCACACTTTCAACACTCTTCCTCAAGCTTAAGGTAGTAGTGTCCATATCAAGTACGCTCATAACTTTTGAAAACTTTGTTAACTTGATCACATCAAAGCTTTTGGTGAAGATATCTGCAACTTGCTCCTTCGTACTCAAATATGAGATTTTGAACTCTCTTCCAAGATTCTCTTTGATTGTCCTTATGCCTGCATCATCATCTCTTATCACAACGACATCATCTACATATATGCATATCAAACATATCTTGTCATTTGTCTACAAGAATGGATCTACATCACTTGGAGAGAAACCACATCTCTTCAAGAAGTCCACTAGCCTCTGATTCCAAGACCTTGGGGCTTGCTTAAGGCCATACAAGGCCTTCTTCAACATGAAAACATAGCTAGGATGTTGTGGATCTACATACCCTTGAGGTTGTTCCATGAACACCTCGTCTTGTAACTCACCATTCAAGAAAGCATTTTTTATGTCCATTTGGTAGATAGGCCACCTCCTTGCTGCACATAGGGCTATGAGAGCTCTAGTGGTAGCATTGTTTGCCACAAGGCTAAAAGTCTCCTCATAATCTACCCCTTGTGTCTGTGTGAAGCATTTGGCTACTAGTCTAGCCTTGTACCTAGCTAAGCTACCATCTACATTTCTCTTGGTCTTCTACACCCACCTATTTTGGACTACCTTCATGCCTTCCTTCTTAGGTACTAGTTCCCAAGCGTTGTTTTCCTTAAGAGCTTTGAACTCTTCATAGATAGTCTTCCTCAACTTTGGTTTGGTCTTTAACTCCTCATAAGAATCTCGTTATTGATCTTAAATGACATTCATCATGTATGCATAGTGCTTTGCCATGAAATAACTATATGTATACCTTTGTGGGGGTTCCTTCTTCCTTGCAGACCTCCTCTCTTGACCTTTGATATATTGCTTCTCGAGTCTATTGAGCTTTACATTAGAATTAATGACCTCCTCAAACTCTTCCTCTTCTGACTCCTCTTGAGCATCCCCTAGTGTCATAGCCTGTCTCTTGCAGCCTTCTATACTTTGGATTCGGGGATGGTCTTTCATAATCATAAGTTTAAGAATGATCATATAAGTGTACCTTAGATGTAGAAGCCTTTGGTCCACTGATTGTGATTGACTCTTGAGGTTGAATCTCTACATCAAAGTCTGCATACTCCTCTTGATCCTCTTCATCCAACTTTGCCTTGCCCTTGTCTCCATACCATGACCTTAACTCATCAAACACAACATCTCTTGAAACATATAGCTTCTTTGAGAGAGGGTTGTAGCACTTGTAGCCTTTTTTCTCATTTAAGTAGACAATGAACACACATTTCTCACTCTTGGGCTCTAACTTTGTTCTCACTTCATTAGGAACATGAACAAAGCATACACATCCAAATCCCTTGAGGTGCTCCATGGTTGGTTTTTTGCCATAATACACTTCATGTGGAGTCAAGTTGTGCACACCACCTGTTGGAACCATGTTTATCAAGTAACGAGCTATATTCACAACCTCATCCAAATAAGAGAATGGTAACATACCTTCATTTATGAGACAGCTAGCTATCTCAACCAAATGCCTATTCTTCCTCTTTGCAACACCATTTTATTGAGGGTTGTACCTGCATGTAAACTACCTCTTTATGCCATTGTCCTGCAAGTACTTTGTGAATTCCTTGGACAAATATTCTCCCCTCGGTTTCTTGATGTGTGCATCACATTCTTTCTCAACAAGGGACCTAAAATTTTGAAAGCACGAAAACACTTCTGCTTTTTCCTTGATAACATATAGCCATACCTTGAGTGGTCATCAATGAAAGTGACAAAGTATCTAGATCCTCCCAATGAAGCCAGCTCTCTGCTAGGGCCCCATACATCTGAGTGTATAAGCTCCAAGAGCTTAGAGGATATGTACTCACTCCTTGGAAATGGCTTCCTTGCTTGCTTACCTAGCTGACAAGCATCACAGAACTTATGTAGATCTTGGCCTTCAAGATTTGCTAGTCCCTACACTAAACCTGCTTTGCACATGCTTTTTAACTTGAGAATATTCATATGTCCTATCCTCTTGTGCCAAAGATCAATCTCGACAATCCTTTGGTTTCCAATCATCACATTACATACGTTGTTGTGTGTAGTAGCAACATCTAGTGTGAACAATCTTCCTTCTTTCCTTCCCTTGGCAATGACCTTGGCTCCTTGCTTCACCATGCACCCTTTTGCGTCAAATATAACATGCATACCTCTCTCTACCATCTATCCTACATAGATAAGGTTCTCAGAAATAGATGGAACATGGAGCACATCTTTAAGAGTCTTGACAGATTTATCTTTACCTAGCTTCCCATCTCCCACATGTGTAATGGGATGTTTAGTGTTATCTCCCGTCTGTACACAACCTTTTGAGCTTGGGACCTGCATATGAACAAAAGATTCCTCCATACATGACATGTGATTAGAGCATCCACAGTCTATGTACCACTTTGTGTCCTTGGGATCATTAGCGTAGCCATGTCTCATGGCTAGAAGGGTCTCCTTCTCATCATCCTTCTTGGAGTTGTTAGTGTAGTTCCTTTGCTCCTTCTTCTTCTTGCCTTTGTCATCTTTGAACCAGCAATTTGAAGAGATATGATTCTTCTTACCACATATAAAACAAGTTTTACCTTGATGAGGGTTGTTCTTCCCTTTGTTATTCTTGCCCTTCCTTGAAGATGAAGCCTTGCTATCTCCTTCTGAATCTGAATCTTCTTCCTTGGGCTGCTTCCACTTGCTTTTTCCTCCTTTCCCCTTCTTACCACTCTTGCATTTTTATTTGATATCATATAGGACCTATAAGTGACCATCCTTCTTGAATGTTTCTCCTATGGCAACCTCTTCCGCCACTATGTGTGAGATCAACTCCTCAAGAGTTGGTAGAGGATCTCTATACAAGATGGTAGTAATAAGGGGTTTCCACTTATCTTCCCCTCTCAGCCCATTGAGAGTAATCTACACAAGGTCTTCCTCATCTACTTTGTAGCCAATGGATGCCAATTGCTCCCTCAACTCCTTCACCCTCAAGGTGTAGTCAACAATAGATTTACCACTACCTTTTTCAAAGAATGGAGTTCATTCTTGAGCTGCATCTTTTCACTTCTTGTGGAAGTGGCATATATCTTCTCTAAGGCCTCCCAAACATCTCTTGCATGATCAAACTCAAATATATGACCAATCATAGTGTTAGAGATTACGTGTGATATGTAGAGGATAGCTCTCCTATTCCTTTCCTCCCAATCCTTCAACATCTTCATTTCTTGATTGGTGAGCTTTGGATCTTTGGGATTCACATGGGGTTTATCTTCATATCCACACATAATAGGCCATAAACGTTTGCTCATGAGGTAGTTCATGACTCTGAACCTCCATGGCTGATAGTTGTCTTTTTCAAGCAACCCCCCTTTTTGACCTAGATCTGCCATAATGAATGGGAAATTAGGGTTACACAAAAATGTACCTCTTAGTCTTGATGTCCAAGCCTTTGTGTCTTTCTCGTAGAGTCTTCAAAACATGTTTCCTTCTCTGATACCAACTGATGGAATTTAATCCCTCATATTTGCACACTAGAAGTGAAATGAACCCAATACCTAGGTCCCTTCACATACCTTTTTTGCTACCCTTCAACAAAACTCTAATTCACTTGCCTTACACCGATCTAAATCATGTGAGCTTTTAACCACACTTAGTGTGTTTCATAGGCTTTTGAACAAGCTATAGAACACCTCAAATGGATTTTTTTAGGTAAGTCAACAAATAAGAGACTAGAGGGGGTCTAGGCTTGATAGCTCCTCCTTACTCCTCCTCTATGCATATAATGCCCTCCTCTATGTTTTCATAGCATAGATAGTTGTACTTCAGCTCCATGAGCCTTGGATGACTCTCTCCTTGAGCATCCTTGAGTATATGTCTCTTGGTCTTCAATGACCTACAAGACTTCCATGACTTCCATGGGGAGGGGATCATCCTTATAAGGTCCTCCAAGCTTAAGTAAGCCTACCCATGTTCTAGGGTCATGGTAGCTTGATCCATGCCCAAAATAATCTCCACCATTGATCTATGGGGTAAATCCAATGATAGAAAGGTAGGGCCAATAACCATTTGTTTGTAGCCCTTGATCTTACTTAATCCACACTTAGGATCAAGTCTAGATCCAATGGCCCAAAACAAATATACCCTTCCCCAAGTTAAGAAAGATACTTTTGTTTCTAGCCCTTGATTTAGGTTGATCCTCACATAGGATCAATCCCAAATCCAATGGCTTAGAAGTAACCTTCCTAAGTATCCATCTATGGTCTACTCTAGACCTTATTTGACCTCAAACTTAGGAACCTACCAATGTCCAACACTCTCACATGGCTTCTCCTCATAATGGGGGACTTACAAAATAGAGTGTTATGGAACAATGGTGGTATTACATAAGGGTGAGCCATTGAGCATATCCAACACCCCCCCTCAATGTCCACCTAGAGCTTGGATAATTCATACTTTCAACAATTGTGACCACTCCTAAAGGAAAATCAGTAATCACTAATGTATGGAGAGGATATCTAATCCCCCAAGATGATGACATGATTGATGTTTATATGGTAAGTGGTTTAGACAAATTGCTACAACCCACTTCACCTATACATGGAGGAGGCATCAACCTTGTCATATCTATGAATCACAAGATCCAGAAGACTCATCTATAGGTACCTACTTAGATCAAAATAAGAGGAGATATTGGCATGTTGATGATCATGACAAGTCAAGACTGAGATATTTATGATTGCCCATATTCCCTCCCTGCGACCAAGCAACCACATCACAAAAGCCCTTTAGGACACAATAGAGCTTTGAAAACCCAGCCTCTAGTCAAACCAATCAATAAAGTGTGCTAGTTCGGCCACAAGTGCACTTTTCCATGCCAAGAACAAATCCCGACTATCAGGACAACCAAGAAGTGGACATATGAATAGGCCACCTTTCTCAATGATACCACCACAACTCCTTGTACTAGGAGTACAACCTGAATTCAAGCAACTGCCATGTGCCGAACATCTAGATGATTTCTTTGTCCAATACGATTCTTTTATCTTACCCTGACTGGAACAATTTCGACCTTGTTTCAACCTTTGGACCCTAATTGTTTTGTAAATACTAAACAATTGTTTCAAGAATTAATTGGTGAATTCACCAAGAGGGGGATCAAGCACAACTCCTCTTTCTTGATCCATAGATTCAAGAAGACCCCTAATGAGACTGTGAAAATAGTAGCCATATGATTTAATCAGTATGTAGACAGGTGTGCTATGACTGAGAGACCATCTCAACAAAAAATGATATCTCTGTTCTTAGATGGCTTAACCAATGGGACATTAAGAACCTTGGTTTATGTGAAATGATTATAGACATTGAGTAACTGTCTATAGGAGTGTATAGATTTGGAAGATAACCTAGCCAATGACCTAAAAATACCACAAAACTAAACAAAATCAGAGCATATAATTAGCAATGCAACCTCTAACACCAGCAATGTAGAACAACTCACTGACTTAGTGGCTAAAAAGCTAGGTGTTCAGGGACAAAAAAACTACCAGAATCCTCCCTTGAGGGTACCCATGCTAAGAAGGTGCATGCATTGTGGTGGGGACCATCCATCTCATACTTGTGTAAGAGGAGGAACGATACCCCACAACCCTATCAATATAATCAACAACAAGCCCACATACCCAATTTGTATTGTCACATTGAACATAAATACACAAATCATAGCACACAAAATTGCCCTTAATAGAAAACTTAGACCCTCCACACCACCACAATATTGAACGTATGGTTATCCACCTAGAGATCAAGGCAGAGAGGTTCCTAGATATTATTGAGATATCAAGCTCAACATGTGGTGATCTAGGATGACACATATCAGTTTTTCATTTATCTGACATGTATAGTGGTCACGCCAGTATATGTCAAGGATACTTCATTGAGCTTTACTAGATTTATCTACCGAGAGTGATGGCACATTTTTTTTCTTTCCAGATCACTCATTCGTGGACATTAGGATTTTCCTGATGTATTGTCCTTTATACATTGCACTTGTTCTATTGTCGTTTTACGTCATTCTTGTACATTCCTTTTATGTAATAGAAGAAGAAGAAGAAGAAGAAGATCATTCTTCCTTGCCTCAATCTATGTGTGTGTGGTGCTCTTTGATTGTGATAGTGTGTGTGTGTGAGCTCTGTTCCTTATCTCCTTTCTCATGACATGGTGTTAGAGCCATTGTGGCTATAGAAAGCTCGTGGAGAAGGTCGACAATGAAGAATATGCGGGAAGGCATGGAGAAATCGCAGTTCACAAATGAGCTCATATTGCTACAAAAAATTGGCATGAAGGTAGAAGGAATCAAAATATTTTTGCGAGTTATCTCTTGAGGGTCACTAGTTTTTGTTAGATTTCTATTTCGGTGCCATCTCGATTTCGGTTTCGAGTCGATAAGGTGGGACCCACAAAAAACTAGGTCAGTATGCAAAACTGTAACTTAGTTCCTATTTGGAAACACTCAAATATTCCACATCCAAAATTAAGTGATTTTGTGTATTGTTGATACATGAAAACTATGTTTTTCTGAGATCAAACTATCATGCCAAAGTGCGACAGTGTTCAAGCAGAAGTATTGCTTGTAGTGTTTTTGTAGTGTTTTGAATTGTTGCAAAAACAGCAAACGTAGATGGAATGAGTCAAATTATATGTGATAAGCTGGACAAGAACAACTTCCATGCTTG
The DNA here is from genome assembly GCA_020310875.1 of Ceratopteris richardii. Taxonomy (NCBI): domain Eukaryota; kingdom Viridiplantae; phylum Streptophyta; class Polypodiopsida; order Polypodiales; family Pteridaceae; genus Ceratopteris; species Ceratopteris richardii. The sequence continues at coordinate 162,629,692 of CM035410.1, forward strand.
GAGATTCAGAATGAAAAATTTCTTGATGGGAAAAGGCTACTGGAAGTACATCAAAGAAGAGAACAAAAATGCTCTGCAATTACCAGAGAGGAATCAGATTGCTGACCAATTAAGAGCATATGAGGAATGGAATCAAGGAGCATGAAAGGTAATGTATTGGATATTTGTTAGCATACAAGATAACATGATTGGGCACATACATGATGCCAGCACTCTGAAAGAGGCTTGGAACAGTTTGGTTACATTGTATGAAACTAATACAAAGCCATGGAAATTGCAACTCAAGAACGAGTTGCATACATTGGAGAAAAACGGCATGTTGGTAAGTGACTACACCCTGAAAATCAAAAGCATATGTGAGTCACTTGCATCTATTGGTGTGAATGTAGATCATGATGATAAGTTGGAAGTGTGCCTTCGTGGTTTAGGAGTTGTATATAAGCAGTTCAGAACTTCTATATAGACCAGGGAAAATATTTTGAATTTTGTTGATATGGTATCCATGGTGATTATTGAAGAAAAGAATCTTGGTGAGGATTCAAACCCCCAAGGAACACCTAGTTCTGAGTAGGTATTCTACTTTGGTAGAGGAAGAGGCAGAGGTAGAGGTTTTGGAAGTGGAAGAGGAAATAGTAACCAAGACCAAGGTCAACATCAAAATCATGTAGGAGGTAGAGGATAGTTTCAAGGTAGGGGGTGCCAAAGAGGCCACAAAAATTTCCAAAGAAATGATTCACGTAACGATAGTAAAGGATGATAGAATTATGGTAAACCTGGACACTTTGAATGTGATTACAGGATGAAGAATCAAAATAACAAAAGGTAGCAAAACAACTTTGCATCCACAAGTACAGATGATTTTGAAAAGCTATTCATGGTTCAACATCGTATGATAAATATGATGTTTGCTGATGTTTCAAAATCAAATGGTAATGTCTTGTATGTTGATTCAGGTGCTTCAAATCAGATGACCAATCATGCAGAATGGTTTAGTAGTTTGTAGAAATTACCAATTCCTAGATATGTTGAAGCATGTGATGACACATCACACCCTATCGAGCATACAAGAAACATGGCATTGTCTATGGAGGACGGGAAGGTAAAACATCTTGTTGATGTGCTACATGTTCCAAATATAACAAAGAATTTGGTTTCTATTGGAAAAATGGTTGACCATGGGTTACAAGTCAAGTTCAATGCTGATGGGTTATATGTAGAAGAGTACAAACAGGATGGAAGATTGATTGCCAAAGGAAACAAAGTGGGTAGGATGTTCACCTTAAATGTGAAAATTATTGAAATGAATGTAGCCATGTTTGTAGAAGGTGCAGGTGTTATTGTTGATATAAAGATCTGGCATAAACAAATTGGACATGCAAATTTGTAGAGGCTAAAATTGATGCAGTCAAAGGAGATTGTCAATGGACTACCGTATTTCAAGGTTGCAGAGATGCAAAAGGTATTTGCAGCATGTCAATTCGGTAAACAATCAAGAGCATTATTTTTGCATGACAAGCATGTTAGTGAGAACATGCTAGAAATAGTACATATAGATGTTTGGGGTCTTGCAAAAACCACATCTATGGGTGGTTGCAAGTTTTATGTTACTTTCATTGATGACCATACACAAAAATTATAGGTATATTTCATGAAGAGAAGAGTGAGGTGTTCACTCACTTCCAAAATTTTAAAGCTATGGTGGAAAAGCAGACAATGAAGTATATTTAGACATTAAGATCTAATTGATGAGGTGAATACATGTCAAATGAGTTCAATAATTTTCTAAAAGGTCATGGAATTTGACGTCAATTTTCATGCAGGTACACACCAGAATAGAATGGCATTACCGAACACAAAAATAGAGATATTGCAAAAATAGCAAGAGCCTTCATGGCTGAGAAGAATATGCCTCATTGTTATTGGGTAGAAGCTATGCACATTGCTGTCTACATCATGAGCAAAACTCTGACTATTGTTGTACATCAAGTTACACCTGAAGAGAAGTTCACAGGTAAAAAGCCAAACTTATCACATATGAAAGTTTTTGGTTGTATTGCATATGTACATATTCTAGACGAGTTGAGAACAAAGCTAAATCCAAAAGCAAAAAAATGTATCTTCATTGGGTACTCCCTTCAGCAAAAGGGATATAAATGTTATAATCAACTCACATGGTGAAGGTAACTAGAGATGTGGTATTTGATAAAATGTCAAGATTCTATGCAGATGCCAAAGAAGGACTCAGTCTTAAACAAAATTACAAAGAAAATGCTGAAAAATCAAGTAGAGAATCTCAAGTTTTGAGTGGACCACATGCTATCAACTTGCATAACAAATTGGTCGATACGATTTGTTCAAGACCTGGATCAAGATGTTGTCAATGGCAACATCCAAGGCATCCACAAAAAGATGGAATGTTTGATCTCAATTAGGAGCTTGTAAGATGGGATCCTTTGTTAACAATGCTTTCAAGCTTGCCTAAGCAATCTGACATTTTGATATCTATCGGAATTCTCAAAAGGACAACATTTGCGAGCCAATTACTAGGGGTTACTAAATGGGCAAGAAGCCTAAAGTGGCAACCATGTCATCTAAATTGACCCAGAAACCAAAGAACTTCTTTTGGAGATTTGGGGGGGGGGGTGCATCTAAGAATGCTTTAAATTTATCAAAGTCTACTTGAATACCATCTTTGGACATAATACAACCAATTAATCTTCCATAGGAAAGTACAAAAATAGATTTGGTTGGTTTTAAACAAAATTAATATTCTTCATATTTCATAAAGCATAGTCATAAATGCTCAAGGGGTTCTGTCTAGGCATCATAAATCGAGAAATCGTCATAGAATACATGCATAAAAGTAGTTAAATAAGGAGAAAAGATCTCATGCATACAACATTGAAACATAGTAGGGGCATTTTACAGCCTACCACATGACCATACAAGCATAAACTCCCCAATTCGTGATAAAAACTGTTTTTGGTATATCTTTTTTGCAATTCTAACCTGATTATATTTACTATACCCATCCAAGAATGAATAGGTTTCCTTACCTGCCATATCATCAAGATATTATCCATTTTTAGAAAATTTATTCTTGGTTGTAGGATAGTGTTATTGGCTTTATTGAATTAGAACTAGAATTTAATTCCTTGATAGAATCGTGAATAAATAAATTGATTCATGTAAACTTGTAGGACATATGGTGTTTTGCTTTGCTTAAATTCCCATCTTTAAAACATATTTATAATTGCATTGTTAAATATCTTACAAGTACTTTTTCAAGCATAAGAAGTTGTAAGGAACCTAGTACTTCGTGCTCAACCTAAGCACATTGAGATGCACTATCATTATGTAAGGAAGAGACTCTCTATTGGAGATGAAAATTTGGATCATGTGCCCACTTACAATGTTGCATAACTTTTCACAAAGGCTCTAATTTTTTAGAAGTTTGAATCTCATCACAAAGCTCTAGATGTTGGTATAAAGTAGTTCGGACAAGGTTCTAATTTAAGTGCTACTATAGATTAGACAACTTATTCACTTAGTGTAGTGGTTAAGGGTTAAGGATCGGAAGGAGGAGGTCTTGGGCTCAACCCCAATGGAGAGCATGAAGACAAGGTTTTCTCCAAAGAGCTCTAGAGCCTTCTAGAAGCATCCACTCAAGTTAACGTGAGTTAACTTGAGTTAACTTGAGTTCAGAGAGACTTAACTCAAGTGCCAATTACACCTACCAATAATAGAGACCAATGGAAGGTGTAAAAGCGATGGTGGAGATTGCACATGCATATGTGGGCTTCAATCACTACAAGAAATAGGGGGGCATGGCAACGCCCCCAAATTGAAAAAAAAACGAGAATCGTCGCTTATGCGACGGTCTTGTTTTTGGATTTTTTTTTTTACGAGCCTTCGTCGCATAAGCAATGGTAAGCAACGCTAAAAGTGTGTGTCGCTAACTAGTAACATTATTTGCGATGTTGGCAAACTGGCTGCCACGTTTAAGCATCGCATAAGCGACGCTCTGGAATGTTTAAAAAAAAATCGATTTCTCTCGGCACATTTGTGTCAGGATTTGGACGTGAGAGAGCAAGAGAACGAGAGAGAGAGAGAGAGAGAGAGAAAGAGCGAGTTATTATCAGTGAAGAGGTGGTGGGAGAATACTGACCAACACCCACATTAACCAAAAGGGGTTTGAGCCACACAAACTCAACAATCACTATGAAAGAGTTGCTCTATACTTGGTCTCAAAACTAGGAGTGGCCAAACTAGGTGGCTTCTTACTCAACCAAGATATGAGTGAGCTACCAAGAATGAAACAAAAACTATTAGTGGACACATGATTGCCATAGGAACTAGCTGAGTCTGAGTAAGAAAAAGCATGTAAATCTAGTATTGATGATCCTCCCTTGAGATAAAACAATCCAAGTAGCTGACTACAACTCAAGTAGCGAAAGTTGTGCTTAAGCTCTTACCAATTCTTGACACATGGGCATTGCATAAACTTGCTCATCTAAGAGAAACAAAATTGAATACTAGGCCATGCTATGTACAAGTAATTCAAGCATCAAATAGCTTGTTGATAGAGAACAACATCAAATGCATCTCTAACATCACAAAGACTCAATCATAAACCACTTTTCATAGGATCGATAATAGGTTTGCAATCTTTAAGGCCAAAAAACTATAATAATGTATCAAAATTAGGTGGGACACCTATAAAGTATATATGCTCCACATATAACAACCTCAAGCCAAAATATATGTGGTGTATACTACATTGTATGCTCATTTGTTATCCCACGCTCAGCCAAAAATGCATTAAAATTAGAAGACATACTGCATCCCTCAATCAGAATGGAGGGTGGCCAATTTACATGCTGATAGATTTTCAACCATAATCAAGAACTGTTTGATGCACATAAACACTTGAGACTTTGCTTTCAAGGGATACATCCATGCATGCCTAAAGAACTCATCATATGAAGTAAATGTAGTTCCCAAATGAAAGTGTCTACATAGGAGCACAAACATCACTATGAAGAAGCTACAATTTATGAGTAGCTTGAACTAAACCATCTCTTGAGAAGGAGAAGCATTGCATTTTGCCCAAAATACCACCTTTACAGACATGTTTACAAGGTGCCTCAAGCTTGAGCACAGAGGACACCATTTCAGATTTGTACAAGCAAAACAAGCTAGTGAAATTCAGATGACCAAAGTGTGCATGCTAAAGCTTTGCATCTGACATAGCCCAAGAATTTTGAATTGTACAGGCTAAATCATTTACATATTTTGCATAGTCTATTAGCTTATACCATCCACACCATAGAATGCAAGAAGCAGTAATAACATCACCATTTGAGAGATCATGAACAACACATCTATCATCAACAATTTTGAGAACCCTGCCAATCTTGGCTAAGGCTAAAACAGATAACACCTTTTTCTTGATCCCTAACACATATAAAAGCATTCGACAATGTGAAAGAATTGTCATTAGTAGTAGTTTGAATGATCTTACCATCTCCCATTATAGGATAAGAGGAGTTCTTAGCACATGTGACAATATTCCATGTAGGGGGAAAACTCAAGTGAACTGAAGAAATTGTGTTGTGAGGTGATATGTTTGGTTGCCCCACTATCAAAGTACCAACAGACACACATTGCTCATGAGAAGATGGATCATAGTTGCAAACAATAGTAAATGCCCAACTTCATTTTGAACAAGATTAATATAATATTTTTTTTGGTGTAGAGGCCTCTGCAACTAGCATTCCAACCTCTTTCTTCTTTGCCTCTTTTGCAACTAGTTTAGGGCAACTCTTTATGAAATTATCATTTGCCTTATACTATTTACAAAACTGTTTCTGCTTTTTTTTTTCCTCATCTTTGTCTTCCTTCTTTGATTGTGTGGAATTAGCATATTTCTGCTTACTAGTAGATGAGCTCCATTTACCTTTGCCCTTCTTAATAGCTAAGAAAGCTTGATCTTCAACATGAATAATTGATCTATTCTTTTTGGACTAATCTTCACGTAACAAAACAAAGACTGGCTCCTCTAATTTTAAGGCATTTGGAGCGCCTTTCATCACCAATCGAAGGGTAGGAGAAAAACTATGATATGAATATGGAATACCATTAAGAACAATATGCACAAGTGAACTATCTACCAAGACTTCACCAAGTGATTGTACAAAGATAAGTGAGCCTTTAGGGTTATAGGCATATATACAAGCCGAGGGAAGAAAACCTCCCAAGGAGAGAAAAAGGTGCCTCGATAGTCCTAAGTATGTTCACTCACATCACTATCAAAATATATTAACAAGCTTATCTCTTTTTGTCAATCCTGTTTGACCTGAAGAAGATTTTTGGTTTTGTACATGAAGAAGATTTTTGGTTTTGTCTTACGTTAAGTATTTAATTTCAATCCTTAAATGTATTTATTATAATTTCAACATTGATGGTTACACTTCTTTCAATTTTACTTCAAGGATAACTCTGAACATTCTTAGGATAGGGCCAAAACTTCAAAGATACTTATCTTCGTGGTTGTAATTTTATTCTCTTTTTTTAACCCTTTCAGTAGAGTGGACTTAATGTTCTTAATATACATAGCATACATTTGACACACCTATGTAGCCTACACCATGATGGTGTATCTATGGATGAAAAAACAACAATTGGTGAGCTATGTGTGGATGTGTACATGTACCCACCCATGCCCATCCCCTCTAATGCACTCATTCTCTCGCCCTTATACCATGCTTAAGGCAAAAATTATGTGTCTAATATATGAAAGTACAAATACAATGTTCGAGATAGGCGTTTCTCACCTCCTCATATACAAATACAACCTTGTGGTTTCCCTATGGGTGAATTGTTGATATATTTAGGTAGTGATGTGTTGATATATTTAGGTACTGATGTGTGTGGACACCCTAGGATCGCTCGAGCACTTTTTTTCCTCTTTAGGAGGTTTTTTCCCCTTGGCTTGTATATACGCATATTGCCCTAATGGCTACTTATCTTTGTACATTCCAGTGGTAATACATTCAGCATTGTGTGTTGTGCTCCAAGATTCTTCTTCTTCCTTGTGATGCTTGTGTGCTTCCGCAGACGTCTAACTCCAACAATTGGTATTAGAGCAGGTCACCGCTTCATCTAGGATGTTGTCTACACCTCTCCGGTTACAGTCTCAAAATCGCATGAAAATTGGTAAGCATACTCAAGGTGTTTCAAAGATCAAAACAACTTTGTTATGTGGTGCTGAAAATCACAATCTAAGCTCGTTTCGACCTCCGAACGCACTATCACAGCACTTGTGTAGGCTATTTTGTCTTTTTGTTCCAAAGGTATATACCGATTTGGTTTGCCAGTATAAGCATCTCAAAGTCTGCTAGAGGTTTAGCAGAATTTGTCTGGGTAGTTAACTCCAACAATTGGTATTAGAGCAGGTCGCCTCTTTGGTTACAGTCTCAAAATCGCACGAAAATTGGTAAGCATACTCAAGGTGTTTCAAAGATCAAAACAACTTTGTTATGTGGTGTTGAAATCACAATCTAAGCTCGTTTCGACCTCCGAAGGCACTATCACAACACTTGTGCAGGCTATTTTGTCTTTTTGTGCCAAAGATATATATCGATTTGGTTTGCCAGTATAAGCATCTCAAAGTCTGCTAGAGGTTTAGCAGAATTTGTCTGGGTAGTTCTATTCAACTTTTTGAGATACAGTCAATTTTTTGCATCAATGTATTTTAGTCACTGGCCATGGCTGAAAGCAGTGATGTATTCCATATGTTGGCTGTGGAGGATAAGTTGGATTGTACCAATTACCCATTATGGGCTTATTTGCATCATGTATTGGTCACAAATGGACTATGGAATATTATGAAGGGCGTTGAAAGACGTCCTATTACACCTGCACATATAGGTATTGCAAATACCGGTGCTGGAGCTGATGGAGATGGTGTCGAAGATGATGATATTCTACAGATTCCTGTTTGTGCTGTTGTTTCTGTTTCACCTATTATAGAGAAAATTTGTTGGGATGGCAGCTATGCTCATGCACTGATAGCTTTATTTGTCAAATGTGCCATTATTCCTCACATTCGCTCTTGCAGAACAGCTAAGGATGCTTGGGATACACTTACCACACTATACGAGGCTAGGAATGAGGTTTGTGTTGCTTACCTCCAAAAACAATTGGAGAGTGAGCACATGAATGAAGGTCATTCTATGGACAATTTTCTCACAAAGATCAAGGATTTGAAAGAACAATTGATTTCAACTAATGAAGTTATACCAGATAGCTCACTTGTGCAAATCGTTTTGAATGGTCTTCCTGACTCATATCAGAGTTTTGCTTCTACTCTTCGTTTGATGATGAAAGGCAATCCAACTGCCTTGTCATTTGAGGAGTTAGTCTCTATTATGTTGCAAGAAGACCAATCTAGGCAGAACAGGTCTATTATGCATGTTGTAGATCAAGATTTCCTGGCTAGTCAGAAAGGCAAAGGTAAATGGAGCTCTTCTACTAGTAAGCAGAAATTTGCAAATGTTGCACATTCGAAGAAGGAAGAAAAAGATGAGAAGAAATCAGAAAAACAGAAATTGTTTTGCAAATAATGTAAAGCAAATGATCATGTCATCAAGAGCTATCCAAAACTGGTTGCTAAAGAGGCATAGAAGAAAGAGGTCGGAATGGTTGTTGCAGAGGCCTCTACATCGAAAACAAAGTTTGCTAATCTTGTGCAGGAAGAAGAATGGGCATTTACTATTGTTTGCAGTTTTGACCCATCTTCTCATGAGCAGTGCATGTCTGCAGTAGACTCAGATGTTTGGTACTTTGATAATGGGGCGACCAAACATATTACCTTGCAGCGCAGTTTCTTCTCTTCACTGGAGCCTACCCCTATGGGGAATTCTGTTACATGTGGCAACAACTCCTCCTATCCTATTATGGGAGTTGGTAAGATCATTTTGACTACTGCTCATGGTAGTATTTTCACTTTGTCAGATGCTTTGTTTGTGCCAAGGATCAAGAAAAATCTATTATCAGTTTTTGCATTAGCCAAGATTGGCTTGGTTGTGAAATTTGTTGATGACAGAGGTAGAGTTCATGATCTCTCAAATAGATGTCATTATTGCTTCTGGCATTTTATGTCATGGGTTGTATAAGCTCATAGATTGTGAAGATCTATAAATGATTTGGCATGTGCACTACATGATTCTTAGGCTATGTCAGATGCAAAGCTTTGGCATGCACGCTTTGGTCATCTGAATTTTGCTAGTTTGCTATGCATGCAGAAATCTGAAATGGTTTGCTCTTTGCCCAAACTTAAGGCACCCGGAAAACATGTTTGTGAAGGTTGTATTTTGGGCAAAATGCAACGTTCCTCCTTTCCAAAAGATGGTTCACTTTGGGATACTCAAAAATTATAGCTTGTACATAGTGATGTATGTGGTCCTATGCAGACACCTTCTTTTGGGAACTATCTTTACTTCATGACTTTCGTTGATGATTTTTCCAGGCATGCATGGTTATATCCATTGAAGGAAAAGTCCAAAATGTTTATGTGCTTCAAACAGATTCTGGTTTTGGCTGAAAATCTGTCATCATGTAAAATGGGCAACCTCCATTCTGATCGAGGGGGGGAGTATATGTCTTCTGACTTTAATGCATTTCTCGTTGAACGTGGGATAAAACATCAGTGTATAGTGCCGTATACACCTCAATATAATGGGGTTGCTAAACATAAGAACAGGTCACTCATGGAGATGGCGAGGTGTATGGTCAAGAGTCAGGCTTTACCACATCGTTTCTGGCTTGAGGTTGTCATGTGTGTAGCATATGTACTTAACAAGTTGTTGGGTTGTAGGGTATGCACACATCCACAATTGAGCATAGGAACCCTTCCTAAGACCATGAGAATAATCTTTGTTGTATATACTTTAGTGTCACATGTGAACACTCTCCTAGAACACTTTTTAATATTTCTTTATACCTTAGTATAGAAGACTCTTCATATTTCACCTTTTTTGCCCTTCTAAGGAATTCCCATGTAGAAAATCCCACGCATGCATATTCTTGGGATTTGGTGGTTACAAGAGTTGATTTTGGGAATATCCCAGAAGATATGTTAGTTAGAGAGAGATCCACTTTTTGACTTTTCAAAGAAGCACATGGGGAATAGAGCTTAACCTATATATAGAAGCTCATTTTTGTAAAGAGGGGAGCTTTTGGTCGACGTGCTCTCATGTAATATCTCTTATCAATGGAAGAAGGCTCTCATTTACTCCAAGACTAGTTACATTTACATGTATTTGTGTCTTGGTGAGTGTCTGAGAGTGGTGTGTGTGTGCCTATGCATGTCTCTCCTTTGTGTGAGTAGAGTAGTTGCATTTGCTTGTATTTTCCTCATGGACTAGGATCCTTGACTCCCTATTCTCCTTGTTTTCAAGCATGTGGCATAGCATGGGGCTGATGCCAATGGCTTAACATGTTGGAGGTAGGGGTGGATGAGAGGAGAGTCATTCTTGAGCTTTCCTTCTTGCTTCCATGCAAGGTGGTAAGGGTTTTTGGTCATTCTTTGCTACAACCTCAACACAGGTATCCCACTAAAGCATTGTAGTCTATCACTCCATATGAGGCTTGGCATGGTCGCAAGCCATCTGTTGCTCATCTGCGTGTTTTTGGTTGTTTGGCATATGCATTAGTGCCTGAAAAACATCGTAGAAAATTGGATAATTAATCAGTAAAATGTATTTTTGTTGGGTACAGTTCTGAAAGCAAAGGATATCGTCTGTATCATCCACAGACTAAATGCATTTTGGTTAGCCGTGATGTTGTTTTTGTGGAAGATGATATTCATCCAAGGAGACATCTATTAGCTCCAAAGACACGTATGATACTTTGCTCCCTCTTTTTATAGGTGGACAGTCTAGTGCTGGTCCTAATGAGGCAACTTCTCAGGCTTTGCAGGTTTCATGTGATGATGCAGATCATTCCATTTTTTATGCAAATTTACATGATGCACTTGTCGATGAGAGAGATGATATTGAGCAGGCAAAAACTAAGCCAAAATGGCTAGTGCAGACCTTGTGTGAGAGCAAATTAGATGCACCTCTGTCATATCAAACTTGATCAACCTTTCATAGTGCCTCTTTTGCATCCGATTGCTATGCTATGGCTGCCTCTAGTCTCTGTGATGAGATTGAACCTATTTCGTTTGATGAACCACAAGATTATGAACATTGGATGGTTGCAATGCAATCTCAATATGATGCTATCATGAAAAATGGTATCTGGCCTTTATGTGACTTGCCTCCTGGAAAGAAGGCCATTGGCACTAAGTGGGTATACAAGTTGAAGCGTAAACCTGATAGAACAATTGACAGCTATAAAGCTAGGCTCATTGCAAAGGGTTATGTGCAGGAAAGAGGCATTGATTTTAATGAAACCTTTGCTCCTGCTTGTCGAATGACTACTGTTTGTAGCATGTGTGCACTTGCAGCTCATCATGGTTGGAATGTACATCAGTTGGACATTAAAACAACATTTCTGAATGGTGACTTGCATGAAGATGTGTATGTTTTTCAGCCCCGTGACTTTGTGCAAAAAAGCATGAAAACCAGGTGTGCAGGTTAAAGAAGGCATTATATGGTTTAAAGCAAGCACCACGTTCTTGGTATGAAAAGATACATGCCTATCTCATTGCACATGGTTTTGAGAACAGTCCAACTGAAAGCACCTTATATGTTAAGCATGCTAATGATGTGCTTCTTATCATTATGGTGTATGTTGATGACATGCTGCTCACTGATCCTCATGACATGCATATTGCTGATTTTAAGGCTGATTTGCATGCCTCATTTGAGATGTCTGATTTGGGGCATTTGCATCACTGTTTGGGCATTCAATTTATGCAAGTTGATGGTGGAATGGCTTTGTGTCAAACGAAATATATTGACACATTATTGTAGCATTTTTGCCTTGAAGACTGTAAGCCTATTGCCACTCCTATGGAGACAGGTTTATGATTAAGTCTTCATGATGCTGGAGATGCATTTGATGTTGTTATCTATCAATAGACTTTTGGATGCTTGATTTACTTATGCATTACTCGGCCAGATATTCAGTTTGCTGTCTCATAGATGAGCAAGTTTATGCATTGCCTAGGTGTCATGCATTGGCAGGCGCTTAAGCGTATCTTTCGCTACTTGAGTGGTACCCGGCTACTTGGATTGTTTTATCCGAAGGGGGGATCACTACCGCTAGATTTGCATGCTTTTTATGATAGTGATTGGGCTGGTTGCTATGATAGTAGTGTGTCCACGAGTGGCTTTTGCTTCATGCTTTTTATGATAGTGATTGGGCTGGTTGCTATGATAGTAGTGTGTCCACGAGTGGCTCATGTATATCTTGGTTGAGCAAGGAGTAGCCTATTGTGGCCACTTCTAGTTGTGAGGCTGAGTATAGGGCAACTTTCACAGTGAGTGTTAAGTGTGTGTGGCTCAGACGCCTTATGGATGATTTGGGTGTTGGTCAGTCTTCTGCCACCACCATCTTCACTGAGAGTCAGAGCGCATTGGTAGTTGCAAGGAACCCTGTGTTTCATGCTCGCACTAAGCACACTGAGGTGCATTATCATTATGTCAGGGAGAGGTTCTCTGCTGGGGAGATCAGCTTGGCATATGTGCCCATGCAGGAGAACATTGCAGATCTTTTTACGAAGGCTCTGCCTAGGGAGAAGTTTGAAGCTTTCCACAAAGCTTTGGGCTTACTTCCTTTTGTGGAGTGATTTCCACATAGCTTGGCACTTCCTTATACATGAGTGCCAGCTCATTGTTCACCGCATCACTTCTTGGGGGGATTTGTTTATATATTTAGGTAGTGATGTGTGAAAACACTCTAGGACCTTCGAGAAACTTTTTTCCCTCTTTAGGAGGTTTTTTTCCCCCGGCTTGTATACAAGCATATTGCCCTAACGGGCTAATTACCTTTGTACATTCTAGTGGTAATACATTCAGCATTGTGTGTTGTGCTCCAAGCTTCTTCTTCTTCCTTGTGTTGTTCGCGTGCTTCCGTAGACGTCTAACTCCAACATGAACCAATATACAACAAATGAGATGCCCTTATAATCCACACATTTACAATGAGCTTGGGCAATAGAAACTAGTCTGAAATATAATTTGAGGAGCTTAGTCAGCATTGCAAGTAAATTTCAGCATGTAGCACAAGCCAAAATATGGGAATATACCTCCACTCCTCATTGGTGTCAAGAGATAGTTGACGTAGCCTTCAACTCCATCACCAATTTGATAGTTGAACATTGTTTTGGTGCGCAAACTATTCAAGTCAACTCCAATTCTAGTTATTTCATTGGAAAGCTTGTAAGATAAGATTTCTAGAAACCTAAAAATTATCAAAATCAGATACAAGTGAAGAACAACATGAATCCAAAGTTGAGCGGATGCTAGGCAATCACCAATCGGAAATGATGACTAAGCATGCCACTTTGCAGGCTTCCTAAATGGGTTTGGCTGATAGCTTCTTCAAACTTAAGCCAAGTATCTTCTACCTACACTCCAAAGAATAGCAAAAATAAATAAATTTGCATAACAAATGATACCTTAAATTAAAGAGCAAAAATGCCACAAGATTTTGCACTTTTTTCATATGTGCAATGATTCAACTTTCTCATATGGAGAAATGAGCGTTCTTATGAGCATGAGGGACATATATGCTGAATAAATATTCATAAATGAGTATTCATGTCTCCTTGATGCCATGCAAGATGAAAAAAATAGTAAAAATAGGAGAAAAATGAGGAGAAACTTCCTTGATCTTTTCCTTGATGAAGAAAATTTATCCCTTCATAAAGCTTCAACAATTGCTTATCGCATATTATTTTATTTCTCTCTTAGCTCTATATGTCAGGTGTCCATGAATATTCATAGATGCTCCTACTTTCAATAGTTTGCAGCCCGAGAGAGAGGCATCGGATAGAGAGGACCTAATCATAGTATGGATAGGCTACTTGTAGGAATATGCAGAGAGAGATAAAGAACATGCAGATAGTTGGAGGGGCTCTAGAGACAAATGTTACTAAGTCAAGAACAAAAAGCGACAAAAGGATTGGGATGTTTCTTAGCCCACACATGTGCTTGTCTAAGAACTTGAGTTTAATTCCCACGAGCTACATAATGTAAAGACAAGCATAACTACTTTTTGTAGACAAATAGAGAAGCTAAGCATCATACAAAAAAATTGGCCAAATACATGGTGCTCACATGAAACTCCTCTGATACCAATGTCAACATCATAGTCTCCACCTAGAGAGAATGACCTTTGACTCTCTACCCAACCTACCATTATATGGTTTATGGGATCAACTATGATCATTAGAGTAATTCACTACAAGGAATATGGGCGCATAGCGACGGTTAAGGCGACACAATTTCGTCGCTATAAAATTGCAAAATGCATCGCAATGAGCGTCACGTGCAAATCATCGATTAAATGATGAACAAAACGATGTTTTTTTCAACGTACGACACGACGGGGTGTGCGACGCTTGCATAGAGCATCGCTAATGCGACGGTTTTAAAAATCGTCGCATAAATGACGTTTTTGCATTGCATAAGCGATGCTAAAAAATGTCGCATAAGCGACGCTAAAAAATGTCGCTTATGCGAGGTCAATTCCAGTGGTTATTACGATGTGTTACCATCGCTTACATGACAGCCTGTTGATGAAAAAAATTAAAATGTTGGAGGCTCTTCGATCGGTATTTTCACGCATCTGATCGAAGAGCTCTCCAATGTTTGCAATTGTGCTTCGCGTACGAGCTGAAACAAGTATATGTAGAATTGTTGTTTTGCCTAAGCTCTATCTTATTGTCTCTCTCTATCTCTCTTTCTCTCTTTCTACATCTTTCTCTCTTTGAATTCTCTCTCTCTCTCTCTCTCTCTCTCTCTCTTCTTTCTCTCTTTATTGCAGGTTATTCAAGAAGCTAACCAAGCAGAAAGTATGGCTAACTATTGTAAGTATAATTTCTATTCTTTGTATATCATTTGAATTGTGTTATTTTCATTAGATAGCATACTCACACTTATTGATATGCACATATGCACTTATACATGATGAAGATGCACGTTCACACATATACACATGCACATACACACATATATACACACAGATATAGGTGCACATACACTTAGACATACACACACATACACATGCATATGCACAAACATTTCTACAACCACATAAAAAGACTTACATGCATGCATTATTGCATATATATATATATATATATATATATACACATACACACATTAACATACACATAAATACATGTATATGCACATCCACATGCAATGTGCATGGATGCAAATGGAAATGCATCCACATACACATGCATGTTTCATACATATACACATGCATATACATACATTATACACATATATACACATATATATGCACATACATACACACACACATACACATGCACACACATATGCACATACATACATATACACATATACATGCACGTACACACATATTCACATAGAGTTACACATATACATGCACATACATATACACACACATACAGATGCACATGCACATACTCATACACACATATACACTTACACATGCACATGCACATACATTCATACACACACATACACATGCACATACATACATATACACACACATACATATACACTTACGTAGACACATATGAATGAATTATATAATTAAAGTATTAAAACACATGCTTAATATAAACAATAATAACAATCTATAGAACAAAACTCTTCATTACTTAATACCATACACACAATTCAAAACATAATTGAAATGAATATATATATATATATATATATATATATATATATATATATATATATATATATATATATATATATATATATATATATATATATATATATATATATATATATGCATGTATATGTATATATCAAAACATAATTGAAATGAATATATATATATATATATATCAATGTATATGCATATAATCCAATGTCATAATCAACTAGAATCCTAATCATCATCATCATCATCATCATCATCAGCATCATGATCATCCTGATCATCCTCATCCTCATCCTCATCCTCATCATCATGATCACTCTGTAACAATCGAGATCGTCCCTCTTGTGTCTGTCTCTCCACCTCATCCATATCTGCCTCTCCATAATACATCGGCCATAATCCTTTCGCTGCATTGAAACAAATAAAAAGGATTAATTGCTTGCATTTTAACTAAAATAAAAAATATACTCACAATAACACATATATTCACAAATGTAGCTACAAAACCATGATGGCCCATTTGGCCTAGGTGTGATGTGTGGCCCGACTCCACTCTCTTCTTTGCAGCAGCCTATTTATTTAAGAAAAAAGAAATACATAAATTAAATGCAAGAAATTACTAAAATATATGAAAATTGTAAATATAAACTATTAATTTGTGTACCTTCTACTGAGGAAATTTGTGTACCTTCTACTGAGGAAATGCAAGAAATTACTAAAATATATGAAAATTGTAAATATAAACTATTAATTTGTGTACCTTCTACTGAGGAAATAATTTGTGCCTCTTATTTTTTTCCACCATACAATATCTCCTGTTAATTTAATCTCAAACAGAAAAAAAAATCAGAATACATACACATATATACACACACATACAGATACACATACACATACACATATACATGCAAACATATACGCATACATATATGTATACATATACAGATATACATACATATAACATAAACACACATATACATATCCACATATATACGTACACACACATGCATGCATATACACTCATTCATACAAAATACATGCATTTATCCCACAATAATGTGTATTTGTGTATATGTGAATATGTGTGTATGTGTAAATATGTATATGTGAATTTTTTGTGTATGTAAATAATCAGATTATTAATATCAAATACCATTATTTGTAGATTTTGATCAATCAGATGGAACTCCACCACCGTCTCCTCATCGTGCAATGACTATATACTGTAAGTATATCAAACATTTAATTTGAAATATATTTGATGGATACATAACTTATATTTTTTTTTGTTTCTTATTATAATCAGATTCTGATCAATCAGAGGGTACTCCACCACCTCCTACCCATGCAACAACTTCACATGTGTCCTCCGATAGGAATTATGATGAATTTTACTAACAGGAGAGTATTATATGTTGGTGTAACTCTTGTTATGGCACGTATCGAAGATCACGATTGGAATGTATTGAACATGAGGCAGAGTATGGTACTTTTGAGCATACACCATCACCTGATCAATGTGATAATGCTTGGGTATGTATTTTTTATATAAATTAATGTCTTATTTGAAAACCATATACAAAATCAAATTACTATTGATATACAGGAATACTTGCTCAATGATGATGATGATGATAATTTTTCTCATAATGTTAATATACCTCGTACACATCATGGACTTGTTGTTCATCAATTACAAGCAGAGGTTTCTAGAGATCCTCTGCCTCCTGGTTTAGAGATTGAAACGGCTAAAGATTATCCATTGCCAGCTCGTGACCGTTCTTTAGTACAAACATATGATAGAAGAAGATATGGAGAATGGAATAGAGGATCACTTCCTTTCGATGGAGAGGTTTTCAACTTTTGGGGTAATCGCTATATGATTGCTCCATCCACTATTACTAATGCTAGTCGTGGTCTCTTTATTGTAGATGATTTGTATGTGCCTCCGAACTCTGAAGTCACTCTTATGTCATTTTTGTGGTCCTATATATGGATGGGGAGATTGGCATCGACTTTCACGTTATGTTCAAAGCATGAGTACTTATGCAATATGCTTGAACGCAATATCCCTTACTAGTGGAAGGATTTTACATGCAGAAAATGAAAGATTATATATTGATGGAAGACCTTACACACATGGAAATATAGCAGGTTTAATAAATAGTAGTCGAGGGTTACATAATAGTTCAAGGACTAATTGCACATTTGAGGAGCATGAAAATAGTCATGAATCACCATACATGAGTAGAGATGTATCAAGATACATAATTGTCAATGCTATTACTACATTACATGCACGTGATGAACTATTCGTGAATTATGGATGGCGTAGACCTCCAAGAGCACCTTTTAGCTAGAGAGAATAAAAATTTTCTATCCATATTTAATAACTTATAAAATTAATTTTATATTTAAAGTTTACTTTTTATTCATTTATGGAATACTAATGAATTTTATTTATATGTGTAGATTCCAACATATGATGTTGATTATATTTCTCCACACCATTCACAATTGCCAGTAAGACCTCATTTATCAGAAGCTTCTATGAGGAGGCTACGCAAAAGTAATCATGTGGAATATGCAAGGTTGAAAGATCTATATTCAAAAGACGATAAAGTACAATATTTGTGTGACAATGATGAAGATGATGGCATGGCAGATTTTATTGAGGATTGGTATGAAAATGACAATGAGAGCATTGATATTTCTAAAAATGAGAAATATCTTCGAGAGGAATGTCTAAAGCATGTATATGAAGGAAGTCGTTTGACACGACTAAGTGCGAGCTTACTTATTCTCAATCTTCAAAATCCTTTTGGATGGAGTAATGTATCTGTTTCGACACTATTAAGGTATAATTTTCAATTTTCTATCTATCTATATATACATATGCATAAACATATATATATATATATATATATATACATACATACATACATGAATATATAAACATACACACACATATACACACATACACATGTTATGAGAGTAAGGTCAAATTATACATACCTGTATTGAATGAAGATATTTTGTCCATATAGCCTTTAGAATCGTCCACCCAACCTTTAGAATCTTCTTGACACATATGTTTCTCCTATTTTAGTTGACCTAATACTTGTGCTACTAATTTTTTTAATACAAATATTAAATAGCAATTACCAAAGAAGGTATTAAGTCACATGTAAAATGGGAGGAGCAAATTTATCTTGAAGATTTTGAAGGATGGAAAAATAATTTTAAAGGATGGGCAAACAAAAAGTGTCCATTCAATGCAGGTTTTTATTCTTACTTTAGATAAGGTAAGAACAAGAACTTGAATTGAATGGACACTTTTGTCCACCCTCTTTTAAAACTATTAATGCATCTTTCAAAATATTCGCAAAAAATTTGATCCTCCCATTTTACATATGACTTAATACCTTCCTTGGTAACGGCTATTTAATATCTGTAAACAGCTTAGCAAGACAGGTAATAGATTGACTATAAAATGGGAAACTGCCAGACGATTCAATGGTCTAGATATGAAAATCTACAAACCACAATATAAAACAATTAAAAACGAAATCAAATATACACAGCTACACATGCATACATACATATATACACATACATACATACAACCATACACATGTATAAACACATACATATACATATATGCATACATATACGCATACTTATATATACATACATGTACACCTATAAAACACATATACATACATATACACATACACATATGTATACGCATGCACATGCATATTCACATCCACATACACATACACATAAGCATACACATATATAAAATTATATGCATATATATATATTTATTTATTTATTTACTTTTTTTAATATATCTTTTTTTGATGAACTTACATGTTATTATCTGAAAAGTTTTTACCAAGTCAGAATATTCTTCCTACCTCACATGATGAAATGAAGAAGATAATCAACAATATTGGTATAGATTATCAATGTATACATGCATGTCCTAACGATTGTATTTTATATAGAGGTGAATATGCAGACTTTTTGACATGTCCCAAATGTCAATCTCCTCGATATAAGGGTAAAGAAGGTAAAATCCCAAAAAAGGTATTGAAACATTTTCCATTGGCTCCACGGATTAGACATATGTTTCAAAGCCCTGCATTATCAAAGCTTTTGACTTGGGGACATGATCATAAAAGTACTGATGCAATAATCAAAATTCCTCATGATAGTGTTGCTTTTCAGCATATTGATTCTACATGGCCTGAATTTGCACAAATCCACATAATCTAAAGTTAGGAGTTGCATTAGATGGGGTTAATCAATTCTCCATGAAATCTAGTAAATGGTCAACATGGCCAGTGGTAGTCGTAAACTACAATCTTCCGCCATATCTTAGCATTAAAAGAGAACATTTAATGCTTTCACTTTTAATCCCAAGCAAAAGACAAGTTAAAGATATGAATATATATCTTGCTCCTCTCATTGACGATCTCCAAGAGTTATGGAGAGGTATTAATTTCATTGATGTATTGAAAAGCATCAATGAAAGACATATTACGGTTCATGGTATTGTGGCTTGGACTATTCACAATTTTCCAGGATATGGTGTTTGTTCAGGTATTGATGTAATTTTTTTAATTCAATATGCATGTAAATAAATATGATTTAATCTAATTATATTTTTATCATTTTCATGATGCAGGAATATCTACTAAGGGTTATAAAGCTTGTCCATATTGTGATGATTGGTTGAGATCAATCTATAGTAAGAATCTCAACAAAAATATTTATCTTCGACATCGATGATTCTTGCCTAATGATCACCCATTAAGATCTAAAAGAGAAGGGATACATTTTAATGGAAAGCTTGAAACAGGTCAGTGTCCAAAACCTATGACGCCTATGGATTGGTATAAAAAATGGACAGATGGACCTCTAATAGATCCAGAATCAGAATTCTTCAGTTACGATGAAGATAATGAGTATGTGAAGAGAGGTAAAGGAAAATTAGTATGCATATGTGATATATGCATATGCATTTATGTTAATATTCATGTATTCATGTAATATATGCAAGTGTTTATAATTGTGTACATGTATATATGTATATGTGTCTATGTGTAAATGTGTACATGTAAATATGTATGCATGTATATACATATTTATGTGTGCATGTAGGCATGTATATGTGATGTGTACATATATATATGTATATGTGTCTATGTGTAAATGTGTACATGTAAATATGTATGCATGTATATATATATTTATGTGTGCATTTAGGCATGTATGTGTGATGCATAATATATCTACTCCATTTTATATTTATGTATGTGTATCTACATGATGTGTATATATCTTTATATATATTATGATCCTCGTTGATTCGAGTAGCTATATATAGAGCCATAAGGTTGGGAGGAGAGACATCTCTCTAGTAGGACGTTGAAGGAATAGATGCAATATGTACATATACTTCAATCATATGGCTAAAAGGTTGAATTAAAGTTTTTAAATTAGGGGTTTTAAAACCCTAATATCAAAATTAGTGTTTTCAAATTAGGATTTTTAAAATATGATTTATTTATTTATTTATACGTATGCATGTGTTGTGTATGTATGTGTATCTATATGTGCATATGCACGTGTTATGTGTGTGTGTATATTTGGCCCCCAGAGTATCAGATGGAACTCTTGCTCTCAAAAAACTTTTTATGAGAGTGACTTTCGCCTTTCTCTCTCTACTAGGATCCATAATACCTAACATATAAAACAAAATGGGTTAGAAAACAATATATATATACGTGTACATATGTATGTGTGTATATGTGTATGATGTATATGTGAGTGTATGGATCAGTGTGTATGTGTGTATGCATGTATGTATGCATATGTGTGTGTACGTGTGTGTGTGTGTCTATGTGTGTGTATGCATGTGTATGTGTGTGTAAATTTGTGTGTATATGTGTGTGTATGTGTCTATGTGTATGTATGTGTCTATGTGTGTGTATGCATATGCATGTGCATTATGTATGCATATGTGTGTGTATGTGTGTGTATATGTGTATGTGTGTGTATGTGTATGTGTATGCATGTATCTATGCATATGCATGTGCAATATGTATGCATATGTGTGTGTATGCATGTAAGTATGTATGTATGCATATGTATATGCATTATGTATGCATGTATGTGTATGTGTGTGTATGTCTCTCTATGTGTGTGTGTACGCATATATGTGTGTGTATGTGTGTGTGTCTATGTGTATGTGTGTATGCATGTGTATGTGTGTGTATGCATGTAAGCATGTATGTATGCATATGCATGTGCATTATGTATGCATATGCATGTATGTGTGTATGTGCATATGTGTGTATGTGCATATGTGTGTGTATCTATATATATGTGTCTGTATGCATGTGTATGTGTGTGTAAATGTGTGTGGATGTGTGCATGTGTGTGTGTGTCTATGTTTGTGTGTATATTTGTGTGTATGTGTATGTGTGTGTGTGTCTATGTGTGTATGTGTGTGTGCCTATGTGTGTATGTGTGTGTGTCTATGTGTGTGTGTATGTGTGTGTGTCTATGTGTGTATGTGTGTGTGTATGTGTGTGTGTCTATGTGTGTATATACGTGTGTATCTATATACATGTGTCAGTGTGCATGTGTATGTATGTGTGTAAATGTGTATGGATGTGTGTGTAAGTGTGTATGTGTCTATGAGTGTGTATGTGTTTATGTGTGTGTATGTGTCTATGTGTGTATGTGTATGCATGTATGTATGCATATGCATGTGCATTATGTATGCATATGTGTGTGTATGTGTGTGTATGCATTATGTATGCATATGTGTGTGTATGCATTAAGTATGTGTATGTATGCATGTGCATTATTTATGCATATGTGTGTGTATGCATGTAAGTATGTATGTATGCATATGCATATGCATTATGTATGCATGCATGTGTATGTGTGTGTATGTCTCTCTATGTGTGTGTATGCATATATGTGTGGGTATGTGTGTGTATGCATATATGTGTGGGTATGTGTGTGCATGTATGTGTGTGTATGTGTGTATGTGTGTATGCATGTGTATGTGTGTGTATGCATCATTATGTGTGTATGTGTCTATGTGTGTGTGTGTATGTGTGTGTGTATGTGTGTGTGTGTATGTGTGTGTGTGCATATGTGTGTGTGTATGTATGTGTGTCTATGTGTATGTGTGTGTCTATGAGTGTGTATGTGTTTATGCATGTGTATGTGTCTATGTGTGTGTATGTGTGTATGTGTATGCATGTATGTATGCATATGCATGTGCATTATGTATGCATATGCATGTGCATTATGTATGCATATGTGTGTGTGTATGCATTATGTATGCATATGTGTGTGTATGCATTAAGTATGTGTATGTATGCATGTGCATTATGTATGCATATGTGTGTGTATGCATGTAAGTATGTATGTATGCATATGCATATGCATATGTATGCATGTATGTGTATGTGTGTGTATGTCTCTCTATGTGTGTATGTATATATGTGTATGTATGTGTGTATGTGTGTGTGTGTATGTGTGTGTGTATGTGTGTATGCATGTGTATGTGTGTGTATGCGTCTATGTGTGTATGTGTGTTTGTATATGTGTGTGTGTATGTGTGTGGTGTCTATGTGTATGTGTGTGCGTCTATGAGTGTGTATGTGTTTATGTGTGTTTATGTGTCTATGTGTGTGTATGTGTCTATGTGTTTATGTGTATGCATGTATGTATGCATATGCATGTGCATTATGTATGCATATGCATGTGCATTATGTATGCATATGCATGTGCATTATGTATGCATATGTGTGTGTATGCATTATGTATGCATATGTGTGTGTATGCATTAATTATGTGTATGTATGCATGTGCATTATGTATGCATGTGCATTATGTATGCATGTGTGTGTCTGCATGTAAGTATGTATGTATGCATATGCATATGCATTATGTATGCATATGTATGCATGTATGTGTATGTGTGTGTATGTCTCTCTATGTGTGTGTATGCATATATGTGTGTGTATGTGTGTGTGTGTATGTGTGTGCATGTATGTGTGTGTATGTGTGTATGCATGTGTATGTGTGTGTATGCATCATTATGTGTGTATGTGTCTATGTGTGTGTGTATATGTGTGTGTGTATGTGTGTGTGTGTATGTGTATGTGTGTGCATCTATGAGTGTGTATGTGTTTATGTGTGTGTATGTGTCTATGTGTGTGTATGTGTCTATGTGTGTATGTGTATGCATGTATGTATGCATATGTGTGTGTATGTGTGTGTATGCATTATGTATGCATATGTGTGTGTATGCATTATGTATGTGTATGTATGCATGTGCATTATGTATGCATGTAAGTATGTATGTATGCATATGCATATGCATTATGTATGCATATGCATATGCATTATGTATGCATATGTATGCATGTATGTGTATGTGTGTGTATGTCTCTCTATGTGTGTGTATGCATATATGTGTGTGTATGTGTGTGTGTATGTGTGTATGCGTGTGTATGTGTGTGTATGCATCATTATGTGTGTATGCATCATTATGTGTGTATGTGTCTATGTGTGTATGTGTATGCATGTATGTATGCATGTGTGTGTATGTGTGTGTATGCATTATGTATGCATATGTGTGTGTATGCATTATGTATGTGTATGCATTATGTATGTGTATGTATGCATGTGCATTATGTATGCATATGCATTATGTATGTGTATGTATGCATGTGCATTATGTATGCATATGTGTGTGTATGCATGTAAGTATGTATGTATGCATATGCATATGCATTATGTATGCATATGTATGCATGTATGTGTATGTGTGTGCATGTCTCTCTATGTGTGTGTGTATGCATATATGTGTGTATGTGTGTGTGTATGTGTGTGTATGCATCATTATGTGTGTATGTGTCTATGTGTGTATGTGAGTGTGTGTGTATGTGTGTGTGTGTCTATGAGTGTGTATGTGTTTATGTGTGTGCATGTGTCTGTGTGTGTATGTGTCTATGTCTGTATGTGTATGCATGTATATATGCATATGTGTGTGCATGTGTGTGTATGCATTATGTATGCATATGTGTGTGTATGCATTATGTATGTGTATGTCTGCATGTGCATTATGTATGCATATGTGTGTGTGCATGTATATGTGTGTGTGTATGCATGCATATGTGTGTGTATGCAACATTATGTGTGTATGTGTGTGTATGTGTCTGTGTATGTGTGTGTGTCTATGTGTGTATCTGTGTGTGTATGCATATGTATGTGTGTGTAAGTGTGTGTGTGTGTGTGCATACCTGGCTTCAATGATGATACCTTGATTTTGGTAGTGATGTGTGCGAACACGCTTAGGACCATCAGGGCAATGTTTTCCCTCTTTAAGAAGTTTTTTCCCTAGCTTGTAAATATGCCTAGAAGCATAATAAGTTACTTATCTTTGTACATTCACTTGGTAATTATGTATTGTATTGTGATCCAAGCTTCTTCTTCTTCCTTGTGTTCTTTCATAGACCTTGAACTCCAACAATTGGTATTAGAGATGGTCAACACTTCATCTAGGTCATCGTTGATACTCCTTTGATCACAATCTCAAAATCACATGAAAATTGGTGATCGGGGCAATTAGGAGTTCAAAATAGCTTCATTGTGTGGTGAAATGATTCATTTGAGCTTGTTTCAAGCTATTAACCCACTATCAGAGTGACTCTGGAGGCAACTTTGTCCTTCTTTTCCAAAAATATATACATATTTTGGTTTTCTAGTACAAGAGTATTCAAGTTTGCTATAGGTTTAACAAAGCTTGATAGGGTGTTTCTACTCAACTTTTTGAGATACAATCATTTTTCTACATCAGGTTATTTAGTCACTAGCCATGGCTAAAAGCAATGATGTATTTCGTATGTTGGCTATTGAGGATAAGCTAGATGGTACTAATTACCCGTTGTGGGCATATATGATGTTTCATCTATTGATAGAAAAAGGGTTGTGGAATATTGTGTAGGGTGTTGAAAAACGTTCTACTACATCTACAAATATAGTTATTGAAGGTGATGGAGATGGCGTTGAAGATGATGATCTTTGGATTCCTATTTGTGCTATGATTCCTATTGCACCTACTATAGAGGAACTTTGTTGGGATGGCAAAGTTGCTCATGCACTGTTACCGTTAGTGTCCATGTGAAAGGCCAAATGGACATTGGACACTTTTAATAAAACATATAGTGGCGTGGTCAGTCACAGACTGTAAGTTCGACCGCAATTGTAAGACCTAAGAAGTTTGTCTTCGTGTTCCTTGTGTACTGTGTTTATCTGTGTATTCTGTAGTCTCTGTGCGGAGTACCGTGTGCGCCCTTAGGAGCTCGGTTTTCTACTTCGAGGATATCATCGTGGAGAGCGCAAGAAGGAGAGTGCAATGTGGTGCATGCCATCAAAATACTTTACTGGTATAAGAGCAGTTCAATGCAAAAGCTTTGTTCCTTTTGTGCGAGCAAAGCGAGCACCCTAACCTCCGACTTTCTCCAAATCTTACGACTAAGGCGGCGACCAAGGCATAGACCTTGGCATACCTTGTCATCCAAGTCACCAAAGTCACCATTGGTGCCGTTGGCTGCACACGAGGGAGGACCTCAACGATCAAGGAATATAGAGGTTCCTGATACTTCCCGGGAGGTCAGCCATCCCAATACTATTCCCCTTGGAGCTCGCTTAACCGTGGCAATCTCTTGACACTAAGCTACACTCTTGTGGTGTATGAAGAAGGGGAAAGACTAAGGTTGACATTACCTTGAACATGTTTTGGTCCCTCAAAGCTTCATTCTTTGCTTTCAAAGCCTATTTCTGAAGCATTTTTTGGATGTCTTTTGGAGCCGTTTTGGAGTACTTTCGCACATAGTTCTCTTCACACAAGTCCAAGAACATCAAGAAGAGTGTTCGTTGTACTTATTTGACATTAAATATCAACCTTTGGGGCTATGTTTTCAGCCACACTCGCAAAACTACAGGTCTCTTGAAAGATTTTAGTTTTTGGTGGGAACAGCCACTTCAAATTTATGCAGGTTATTTGAGCCAAAAACATCAGAGTTGACAGACACTTGTAGGTGTTATTGGTTAGTTTTTGGGCTGTGCATTCATCCTTTTAGTCTCATTTTACTGCATATATTGAGCACATACACATTATGTACACTTTTGTGCATATCGCTTATGGACGTCCATGTGGTCATTGATATAGCGGTTATGCTCTTTGCATAAAGCCTTTCACATTTGATAAAGAGGGTCGTGGTGAGGTTTTCTTAACTGGGAGACACGCAGATGTTGGGGTCTCTTTGGTGATGCAGGTGGAAGACTTACCCAACCTCGCCATAGGAGATGTATGATAGTTGTTCATAGGTGCTCGATAAGCCTAGTTAGCTTCTATTGGGTAATTGATTATATGTAGTGGAGTCAGTGATTCACTATGTAGGCAAACATGTCAGTACTTGCAGTTTTATGATATTTTGACACTGATCATACACTCATTTTGCAGAGGATACTCTGGCAAAATTTTTCTAGATTTTTGGTTTTGTCAACTATATAGTGGTCGATTTACTCCTTGATACACTTATTCGTTGGTGTTCGGAATCTTCTAGCTCCATTATCATTCCATTCAGTTCTCTACCATCATGGCATCAGAGGTCTCAGGCACCTCCGGTGGATCAGGGTCTAGTGCTAGTGTTTTGAGGAGGAGCTATAACTTGCAGGGCAAAGACCATTTTGAGATCCGAAAATTTGATGGCACAAACTTTGCTCTATGGAAGAATCAGATTATAGATGTGATGATTCAAAGGAGACAATGGAAGCCAATAAATGGAATTTCAAAAAAGCCTGCTGACATGGATGAAGATGATTGGGATGAGTTAGATGAAATGGCCAGATCTACCATTTGCTTGCACCTGGCAGATAAAGTTTACTTTACAGT
Organism: Ceratopteris richardii; assembly: GCA_020310875.1. NCBI lineage: Eukaryota > Viridiplantae > Streptophyta > Polypodiopsida > Polypodiales > Pteridaceae > Ceratopteris > Ceratopteris richardii. The sequence continues at coordinate 162,657,533 of CM035410.1, forward strand.
ATTAGACTGTGAAAGTGAAGAGGAGCTTTGGAAGAAGTTATGCAATACATATGAAAAAGAGATGGCATCAAATGAAGTCTATCTGATGAGAAAATTATATGACCTTCGTATGAAGGACACAGACAGTGTTGTTGCTCATCTAAATAAGTTTGATGCTATATTCTCTCAGTTACAGGATCAAAAAATGGATATGGATAATGAAATGAAAGCAGTATTGTTGTTATGCACCTTGCCTTCATCATTGTTGGAGTAAGACGTCTGTGGAAGCACGCGAACATCACAAGGAAGAAGAGGAAGCTTGGAGCACAACACACAATACTGAACGTATTACTAGAGAATGTACAAAGATAAGTAGCCAATTAGGGCAATAGGCGTATATACAAGCCGGGGGAAAAAAACCTCCTAAAGAGGGAAAAAAATGCCCCGGTGGTCCTAGTGTGTTCACACACATCACTACCTAAATATATCAACAAATCCCCCCTGGGAGTGATGCGGTGACCAAGGAGCTGGCACTCATGTATAAGGAAGTGCCAAGCTATGTGGAAATCACTCCACAAAAGGAAGTAAGCCCAAAGCTTTGCAGAAAGCTTCAAACTTCTCCCTAGGCAGAGCCTTTGTGAAAAGGTCTGCAATGTTCTCCTGCGTGGGCACATATGCCAAGCTAATCTCCCCAGCAGAGAACCTCTCCCTAACATAGTGATAATGCACCTCAATGTGCTTAGTGCGAGCATGGAACACAAGGTTCCTCGCAACTCCCAATGGGCTCTGATTGTTAGTGAAGATAGTGGTGGCAGAAGATTGGCCAACACCCAAATCAGCCATAAGGCGTCTGAGCCACACACACTCAACAGTCACTGTGAAAGCTGCCCTATACTCAGCCTCACAACTAGAAGTGTCCATAGTAGGCTGCTTCTTGCTCAACCAAGATATACATGAGCTACCAAACATGAAGCAAAAACCATTGGTGGACACACGAGTGTCATAGCAACCAGCCCAATTTGAGTCAGAAAAAGCATGCAAATCTGGCGGTAGTGATATCCCCTTGGGATAAAACAACCCAAGAAGCTGAGTACCACTCAAGTAGCGAAAGATGCGCTTAACCGCCTTCCAATGCGTGACTCCTGGGCAATGCATAAACCTGCTCATTTGTGAGACAGCAAACTGAATATCTAACCGAGTAATGCATAAGTAAATCAAGCATCCAACAGCCTGCTAATAGAGAACAGCATCAAATGCATCTCAAGCATCATGAAGACTCAATCATAAACCTATCTCCATAGGAGTGGCAATAGGCTTACAGTCTTCAAGGCCAAAACACTGCAATAATGTGTCAATATATTTTGTTTGACACAAAGCCATTCCACCATCAACTTGCATAAACTGAATGCCCAAATAGTGATGCAAATGCCCCAAATCAGACATCTCAAATGAGGCATGCAAATCAGCCTTGAAATCAGCAATATGCTTCTCAATAGGACCAGTGAGCAGCATGTCGTCAACATAGACAACAATGATCAGAAGCACATCATTAGCACGCTTAACATATAAGGTGCTTTCAGTTGGACTGTTCTCAAAACCATGTGCATCTAGATAGGCATGTATCTTCTCATACCAAGCACGTGGTGCTTGCTTTAAACCATATAATGCCTTCTTTAACCTGCACACCTGGTTTTCATGCCCTTTCTGCACAAAGCCACAGGGCTGAAAAAGATACACTTCTTCATGCAAGTCACCATTCAGAAATGCTCTTTTAATGTCCAACTGATGTACATTCCAACCATGATGGGCTGCAAGTGCACAAATACTCTGAACAATAGTCATACGGCATGTAGGTGCAAAGGTCTCATCAAAATCAATCCCTCTTTCCTGCGCATAACCCTTTGCAAATTCCTGCACAAGATTAGCAGACTCTGTTTTTGGTGTAGAGGCTTCTTCAACAACCATTCCAGCCTCCTTTTTCTTTGCCTCTTTTGCAGCCAGTTTTGGACAGTTCTTTATGATATGATCATTCCCTTTACAGTACTTGTAAAACAATTTCTGCTTTTCTGATTTCTTCTCATCTTTATCCTGGTTCTTCGAATGTGCAGCATTTGCAGATTTCTGCTTACTAGTAGAAGAGCTCCATTTTCCTTTGCCCTTCTGACTAGCTAGGAAAGCTTGATCTGCAACATGCATAATGGACCTGTTCTGCCTAGACTGATCTTCCTGCAACAGAACAGAGACTAACTCCTCAAATGATAAGGCATTCAGATTGCCTTTCATCATCAATCGAAGAGTAGAAGCAAAACTCTGATATGAATCAGGAAGACCATTCAGAACGGTCTGCATAAGTGAGCTATCTGGTATAACCTCATCAGCAGAAATCAACTGTTCCTTCAAATCTTTGATCTTCGTTAGGAAACTGTCCATAGAATCACCTTCATTCATGTGCTCACTCTCCAACTGTTTTCGGAGGTAAGCAACACGAGCCTCATTCCTAGCTTGGTACAATGTGGTAAGTGTATCCCAAGCATCCCTAGCTGTTCTGCAGGAGCGAATATGAGGAATAATGGCACGTTTGACAGACAAAGCTATCAATGCATGTGCCTAGGCATCTCTGCCATCCCAACGAATCTTCTCTGCAATAGGTGCAGCAAAAACAGCAGCACGAACAGGAATGTACACAATATCATCTTCAACACCATCTTCATCAACTCCAGCACCTGTATTCGCAGTACCTGTTGTTACAGGTGTAATAGGACATCTTTCAACACCCTGCACAATGTTCCACAATCCTTTTGCAACCAATACATGTCGCATCATATAAGCCCATAATGGGTAGTTGGTACCATCCAACTTATCCTCAACAGCCAACATACGAAATACATCACTACTTTCAACCATGGCCGGTGACTAAAGTACCTTGATGCAGTAAATTGACTGTATCTCAAAAAGTTGAACAGAACTGCCCATACGAGTTCTGCTAGAACTGTAGCAAACTTCGAGACGCTTAAACTGGCAAACAAAAACCGGTATATACCTTTGGCACAAAAAGACGAAATAGCCTGCACAAGCACTACGATAGTGCGTTCGGAGGTCGAAACGAGCTCAAATCGCAATTTCGGCACCACATAGCGAAGCTGTTTGATCTCTGAAACACCCTGAGTATGCTCACCAAATTTCATGCAAATCTGAGACTGCAAACAGAGGAGTGTCGATGGCGCCCTAGATGAAGCGACAACCTGCTCTGATACCAATTGTTGGAGTTAGACGTCTGCGGAAGCACGCGAACAACACAAGGAAGAAGAGGAAGCTTGGAGCACAACACACAATACTGAATGTATTACTAGAGAATGTACAAAGATAAGTAGCCCATTAGAGCAATAGGCGTATATACAAGCCGAGGGAAAAAAACCTCCTAAAGAGGGAAAAAAATGCCCCGGCGGTCCTAGTGTGTTCACACACATCACTACCTAAATATATCAACAATCATGGGATACATTTTGCATCGCTATCAGCAATAGTGCACCTTGTGGTAAACTCATCTATGAGGACATATGTGGAGCACTCTTGAGTGAGGAGATTTGTAGAAAATCCATGGTTGGCACTCGGAGTGGAGATGCAGATAATGTTCATGATTCTTACCAAGGAAAGAATCAACAACGTGGCAGGAGCAAGAACAAGGAAAAGAATGGTCAATGGAATAAGAGTAGAAGTAAATCAAGGAAGAGAGATATCGAATGCCATTATTTTCATAAGAAAGGACACATGAAGAAAGACTGCTATGCATTAAAAAATGCTAAAGGTAAAGGACAGAATGTTGATGGGCATGTTAAACAGTTACCTACACCATCTACTTCGACTGTGAAGATTGAAGAAATTAATGATATTTTTGATGATGTTGATGTGTTGACACTTAATAGTACTATGCCAACTGAGGCTCTTATGGTTGATTCTCTTTCCCACACCTGGCTACTAGATTCTAGTGCTTCTTTGCATGTGACACCACATAGAGAATGGTTCTCTAATTATGCAGCAAAGTCTCTTGGTACCGTGAGACTTAGTGATTCTTACCAGTGTGATGTTGTGGGGATTGGAGATGTGGTTGTGCAATTCATTGATGGTTCAAAATTTGATGTTAGTTGGTCAACTTGATGAGCTTCGTTACAAGGTGGTCTTCTATGCTCAATCCTTTCGCATATCAAAGCGCAATATGGTTATTGCAAAAGGAAGCAAAGTTGGCTCACTTTATCCTTTATTTGTATTATAGAAAGAACGCTTGTTAGTTGTTACTAAACAACATATGGCTTGTATTTGGCATGGTCGTTTGGGCCATATATCTCATAGTGGAATGGAAAATCTTTCTCGTTCTGGCTACTTACCTGTGTTATCTTTCTTTGATTTTTCATTTTGTGAGCATTGTCAATATGGAAAGCAAACTAGAAATGTGCACAGAATGCACATTGACTCTTCAATTCAGCCTTTAGATCTCGTTCATACAGATGTGTGTGGTCATATGCCGTCTAGGTCCTTAGGTGGTTCTCCTTACTTTGTCACTTTCATAGATGATGTTACTAGAAAAGTTTGGGTATATCCTATCAAATCGAAGGATGGGGTATTCCCTACTTTCAAAAAATGGCTTGCTTCAGTTGAGATTGAAAAAGGAACTAAGCTTAAGGCTTTACGTTCAGATAATGGGGGTGAGTATACCTCACATGAATTCAACCTTTTTTGTCAATCTAGAGGGATTCATAGAGATTCTACAGCTCCTTATACCCCAGTACAGAATGGTGTAGCTGAGAGGATGAATAGAACTATTCAAGATAGAGTAGTCTCTATGTTGCATCATGCAAACCTCTCACAAGGTTTTTGGCCAGAACCACTATTGACTATAGTTCATGTGATTAACCTTTCACCTAGTACTGCCAAAGGTTTGAAAGTGGCACAAGAGTTATGGACAAGGAAGCCACCATATTATGATCATCTTTGAGTTTTTGGGTGTGAAGCATATGTTCATATACCAAAGAGTCTTAGACAAAAGTTGGATCATAAGTCAAAGAAATGCATTTTTCTTGGATATGGTCGAGAAGGACCATTTAGATATCGCTTATGGGATCCTGAAACACGATCAATGATCAGAAGTAGTGATGTCATTTTCAATGAGTCTAAGATGCATAAACATCCCATTAAGGAGGTTGAAGTGAGAAGAGTGGTGTTTGAGGATACTAGTCCTCCGGTTAGCATGCATAAAAATGTTGCACATAGGGATGTTCAAGAGAATGTCCATTCAGATCAGTCTGCACATATTCATGTTCACAACCATTGAGAAGTTTTGCACGTGTCTCACATCCACCTGATAGATATGTTCCAGGTTTAGATTTTGTTATATTAACAGATGCCGGTGATCCCTCTTGCTACAAAGAGGCTATGCAGATAGAGGATCATGTCAAGTGGGAGTGTGCCATGAAGAGTGAGTTGGATTCTATTCACAAGAATGGTACTTGGGATTTGGTACCTTTGCCAAAGGGCAGGAAAGCTTTACCACGTAAATGGGTATATAAGCTGAAATTCACATCAGATAGTGCTTCTCCAAAGCATAAAGCATGACTTGTTGCAAAGGGTTTTAAGCAACAACACGGTGTTGATTTTGAGGAAATCTTCTCTGGAGTGGTCAAGATGACTACCTTGCGCATGTTGCTTGGATTCGTTGTAATGGAGGACTTAGAGCTAGTCCAAATGGATGTGAAAACTTCTTTCTTGCATGGAGATCTTACAGATGAGATCTATATGGAACAACCAGAGGGTTATGTAGTTCCTGGCAAGGAAGTCTAGTTTGTAAGCTTTCGAAGAGCTTGTATGGACTTAAACATTCCCCTAGACAATGGTACCAAAAGTTTGATGCTTTTATGAAGTCTCAAGGCTATTCTTTCTTGCATGGAGATCTTACAGATGAGATCTATATGGAACAACCAGAGGGTTATGTAGTTCCTGGCAAGGAATTCTAGTTTGTAAGCTTTCGAAGAGCTTGTATGGACTTAAACATTCCCCTAGACAATGGTACCAAAAGTTTGATGCTTTTATGAAGTCTCAAGGCTATTCTCGAAGCAATGAGGATCATTGTCTCTACGCAAAGAGATTCTTAGATGGCAACTTGATATGCTTGATACTTTATGTCGATGATATGTTGATTGCTGGGAAGTCCTCTTATGATTTGTCAATTCTCAAAAAGAAGTTGAGTCAGACATTTGATATAAAGGATTTGGGGGATGCCAAACGTATTCTTGGCATGCGCATTGCTCGTGATAGGAGCAAAAGATGCATATACTTGTCTCAAAGTGAGTACATATCCAAGTACTTCACATGTTCAATATGCAGGGTGGAAAGGCATTGAGTGCACCTTTACCCACATATGTGAAATTGAGCTAGGATGATTGCCCCAAATCAGATGAGGAAAAGGAATTCATGACCCAATTCCCCTATCAGTATGTTGTTGGTAGTCTCATGTATGCTATGGTAGCTACAAGACCAGACATTGCATTTGCAATGGGAGTTGTGAGCAGATATATGTCTAATCCTGGCAAGAAACATTGGGAAGTGGTCAAGATGATTTTAAGATATCTGAGTGGCACTAAGGACAAGTGTCTATGCTTAGGTAGAGGGAAAGCATCCATTATTGGTTACACAGATTCTGACTATGTTGGTTGTGTAGACAATCTTAAGTCTACATCAGGGTGCATTTTTCATTTTGCTGGAGGTGTTATCTCTTGGAGATCTTGTCTTCAAGAATGTATAGCTATTTCCACCACAGAAGCAGAGTATGTTGCAACAAGTGAGGCATGTAAGGAAGCATTGTGGCTTTCTCGTCTTGCTTGTGATATTGGTTTACCTCAGTATGTACATTGTTTGCTCAGTGATAGTCAGAATGCCATTGCTTTGGCTAAGAATCTGGTCTATCATGCAAAGACCAAGCACATTGAGGTGAGGTATCACTTCATTCAAGATTGCTTAGCCATTGAGTGCATTATTCTTGAGAAGGTTCACACTTGAGATAATGTTGCAGATGCTTTGACTAAAGCTCTACCACAGGATAACTTTTTTTGACACTATTGTCACTTGATGGGGGTTACTTGATTCATGATCTTACACAATCACTTGTATATTGTGTAACATGCCCATCAAGTGGGAGGTATAGTTTGTGTACTTACACTCAGGTATTCTTTATCATTCTTTATTTTTCTCCCATAGTTACTTTGGCCATATTGGCCTTTAGTGGGAGATTGTTACCGTTAGTGTCCATGTGAAAGGCCAAATGGCTGCTAGACACTTCTTTGTATATGTTCTTTAATAAAGCATATAGTGGCCTGGTCAGTCACAGACTGTAAGTTCAACCGAATTTGTAAGACCTAAGAAGTCTATCTTCGTGCTCCCTCTGTACTATGTTTTTCTGCGTATTCTGCAGTCTCTGTGCGGAGTACCGTGTGCGCCCTTAAGAGCTCAATTTTCTACTCCGAGGATATCGTCATGGAGAGCACAAGAAGGAGAGCACACTATGGTGCATCTCCATCAAAATACTTCAGGCACATGCATTGATAGATTTGTTTGTCAAACATCCCAGTATCCCTCACATTTGCTCCTCCAAAATAGTAAATGATGCTTGGGATACCCTTGCAACTATATACCAAGCAAGAAATGAGGCTTGTATTGCTTAAACATCAAAGATTTGAAGGAGCAGTTGATTTCTATGCTTGCAGAAATCTAAAATGGTGTCTTCTCTACCCAAACTTGGGGCACCTTATAAACATGTCTGTGAAGGTTGTATTTTGGGCAAAATGCAATGTTCCTCCTTCCCAAAAGATGGTTCAATTCAAGCTACTCATAAATTGAAGCTTGTTCATAGTGATGTCTATGGTCCTATGTAGACACCTTCTTTTGGGAACCACCTTTACTTCGTGACTTCTATTGATGATTTATCCATATTACTTCCATGGGTGTATCCATTGAAAAAAAAGTTTGATGTGCTTATGTGCTTCAAATAGTTTCTAGTTTTGGCTAAAAATCTATTAGTATGTAAATTGGGCACCCTCTATTCTCATCAAGGGGGAATATATGCCTTCTAATTTTAATGCATTCTCTGGATAAGCATGGAATAAAACATCAGTGTATAGTGCCATATACACCTCAAGAAAATGGAGTTGGTGAAAGAACGAATAGGTCTCTCATGGAGATGGCGAGGTGTATTGTCAAAAGTCAAGCTTTACCACATAGCTTCTTGCTTGAGGCTATTATGTGTGCAACATATGTACTTAACACGTATCCACCCAAGCACTACAATAAATCATTCCATATGAGGCTTGGCATGGTCGCAAGCCAATTGTTTCTCATCTGTGTGTCTTTGGTTGTATGGAATATGTATTAATGACTGAACAAAAATGCAGGGAATTGGATGATAAATCAATAAAATGTATTTTTGTTGGTTTTTTTTTTTAAGCAAAGCCCATCATCTGTGTCATCCATAGATTAGATGTCTTGTGGTTGGCAATGATGATATTTTTGCGGAAGATGAAATTCAGCCATTACTTTCATGTATCAAGGAGACATCAACTAGCTCCAATGATATGTATGCCACTCTTGTACATGATGCACTTGTTGATGAGAGCTTACATAGAAGAGGCTAAAACTATGCCTAAATGGGTGCTATAGACTTTGAGAGATAGCAAACTAGATGCACTTTTTCATATGGAACCCATTCAAGCTCTCATAGTGCTTCCTTTGCCTCAGATTGCTATGGGATGGTTGCCTCTAGTCTTTGTGATGAGAATGAGCATGTTTCTCTTGATGAAGCATAAAATCCAAGAAATTGGATGGCTATTATGCAATCATAATATGATGTTATTATGAAGAATGGTACTTGTTCTTTATGTGATTTGCCTCCAAGCAAAAAGTCCACTAGCATTAAATGGGTATACAAGCTGAAAAGTAAGCCTGATGGAATAGTTGACATATATAAAGCTAGGCTTGTTGTCCTTTTACATGAATTCCAGATCCCTATTCACTGCATCACTTCCAAGGGGGATTTGTTCATATATTTTGATAGTGATGTTTGTGAGCACACTTAGGACCATTGGCCACTTTTTTCCCTCTTTCGTAGGTTTTTTTCCTCCGTTTTGTATATACACTTATAACCCTAATGAGTAACTTATATCTGTATGTTCACTTGGTAATACATTCTGTATTGTTGTGCTCCAAGCTTTTTCTTCTTCCTTGTTTTGTTTATGTGCTTCCACAAACCTTGAGCTCAAATAAAGCTAATTGCAAGTAGTTCCTAGTTAAGCCCCAAACCACATGTAGTGGTAGTCAGGTCTTATGATTGGTATAGCCGAAATTCTATCAATCTTGAAAATACTCTACAAATTTAGAATATGATAAGCATTAGCGGATGCTTAGAATTGAGCTGAGGGGGATATCTTTAGAAAGCCCCTAGGGTAACTAATGAGCTTTGTAGATTGAGAAAGAGATATTAAGATAAAAACTATGTCCTTGTCACTTTTGCTTGATCAAAAGGAATCGATCAAATTTGGAGCGAGGTTATTAGAGTGGTTGCGATTGAAACTACTATTTTGTTAGAGTTGAAAGGTTGGGATAAAGTTTCTACAAGTCTTGGTGCTAAAATCATGAAGATTTATGAGAAGGAAATATTTACTTCTTAAGAAAAAGAGTCCTAAGTAGGATCGGTTTAGACCTTGAAAGAAGTATTCAAGATGTGATAATAAAGTTGTAAAGGGTGTTGAGAGTTCCATGCTCCACCCTTTTGTCAAAGCTAGTTTCATTCTCATTCTAGCACACATATCCACAATGCAAGGAAATTTTCCCTCTACTCCATTAAGGAGGGCCTCACTTCACTCCCAAAGTGACATTCACTCAAACTATTAGCAAAAGTGCACACACTTTCCTCATGGAGTCTCCATGATCATAGAGAATTGTATGTAAGTCATTTCCATTTCAATTCATTCATCATGCTTTCTTATCTTTTGTTCCATCCTCCATGACTTGTTAGATGTGTGTATGTGAGTAGAGTAGGAGTAGTGCTTTTTCATTTCAAGAGATACTCAAGGACTTTCAAGTCAAGCTAAGTCTAGTTTTGCTTCTTAAAGGATTTAAGTGTGTAGATCAAAGAATTAGTCGTCTATGCTTTAAGTCAAAGCATGAAAAGAAAATGTTCAAACCTTGAAGCAAGGCTTTTACATAGGCTCAAAGTTATTAAAAGTTGGCAGAAAGATCAATTTAATCTAGCATAAGGTGTTGAACTTAGGAAAATCAAGTTTAAGAAGAATTCACTGCACGATGGTGTGGATGTTTGGCATAATCATTTAAAACATTAAGTTTTGCACCAACATGAAAGTGGCTATGGTGGTATGGGACACCATACTTTTAAGTCATGGATGCCCAAGCTCAAGTTGAGTGTCCTAAGTTGGATAATTATGAAACTTCAGTTAGTATTTGATTTGGTACCATTGAAGTTGGATTGATAAAAGTGAAGGGATACTTCTCTCCTATAATCTACCAGGACCCCAAAGCTCCAAATGGACACAATAGTCCTATATCTAGTAAATACATCAATGGATGTTGATTAGATGTGGATCATAGTACAAACATCTGATTAAGATATTTGTTCAAGCATAGTACACCTTGTTTATCCAAATCAAGTTCAAGTGAATATTAAGAGAGCTTTTCAAAGTCTTTAGAATCATTGGAGTATCCACCCATTTTGCTAGGTCCATGCACAAGTGGTTCATAGAATTGGAACAAAATAGTAATTTTGGTTAAAGATATGTAGAATCCACCTATTTCACATGTTTCTGCTATGGATGTCTTGTGTGAACATAGTGAAATAGTGCATTATGTAGGGTTATCTATTCCACACTTATCATTATTAACATACTTTGTATTAGATTTAGTCTAACAAGTGCAAAGATAGAGGGTTTTGAGAATTATTAGGGCAAAGATTGAACCATGCATAGGAATTCCCTCTTTTAAGATACAATTCAACATATAATCAGCTTAATTTCTTTAAAGAGGCAAATTAGAGAGGTGACAACTATGTTCCTCAATTTGGACCATGGGCTCAAAGGAAAACCTATTATACTGCATATTTTTTAGGACAAAAATGTTCTTCAAGGGGGGGGGGATGTTATAAAGTATCTTGGAAAAGGTTCTAAGTTAATGATAACATTAGGTGCTACTGGAGTCTTAGACACTTAGCCTAGTGGTTAAGCCTCTAGGATGGGAAGAAGGTGGTCTTGGGACCAACCCCCATGGAGACCATCGGGAGAGAGTTTTGCCCAAAGATATCTGCAACTTTCTAGAAGCATCCACTCACTTTAATGTGAGTTAACTTGAGTTCAGAGAGACTTAAGTGTCAAGTACATCTACCACTTGTAGACTCTAATGAAAGGTGTAAAAGCCGTGGTAGAGATTGCACATGCATATCATGGTCAATCCCATAATCTATATAATGGCAGGTTGGGTGGAGAGCCAAAGGTCATTCTCTCTAGAGTAGAGACTAGGTTCTTGACAGATGTACTCCATTTCATGAATTGATATAGTCCATATACCTTGGCAATTCCTTATACATAAGTTCCAACTCCTTGTTCACCACATCAGTCCCAAGGGGATTTGTTAGTATATTTTTTTAGTGACATATGTGAACACTCTTAGGTTCGATAGGGCATTTTTTACCTCTTAAGGGTTCCCCCTCCCCCAAAATGTGTATCTATGCCCATAGCCCTAATGGGCTACTCATCTTTTTACATTCTATAGTTAGTAATAAATTGTGTGTGGTGCTCCCAAGCTTCTTCTTCTTCATCATGTAATTGAACTTCCCTTTTTCTTTCTCTATCCTTTTCCATCTAGGATTCCAAGGTTATTGACATGCTTACTATGATTTCTTGAATTGTGCATAAATATAATAAGATTTGGGTATTTCTTAGATGATTACCGACAAACTTTCATACCCAAGTAGATGGAAATCTACATGGAATTGAAGACTCCATATGATTTGTATTTTGATTTCATTATGTTTTTACATGATTTGTATTTTGATTTCACTTGATGAAGCACGAACATGAATATGTAACAAGCTACCTCTCTTCAAATTTAAAGTCAATTATTTGCATAACATTTGGGTATGAATAGGTGCAAAATAATGAGAATGTCTCCTCAAACTCTCAATAGGTGTTGCAATAAGTAATGAGTCTCTTACTTTGGTACATTGTACATTAGATTTGATGGATACAAAAAATGTAGGACTCCCATCTATAATAGCTCAATCAAGTGAAGGGACTTGCTGTAGGGCAATATTCAATGTAGACCCACTCACATGACACACATAGGAATCAACATCAGGAAATGATCCTTTTCCAATAATTGTCAAATTGAGAGAAGAGTCAGTGGTGTGATGACATTCACCATGCTACACACACAAGAAGAAGCAATAAACATATGCACGTGCATACAAATATATGCACACAAGCATGCACATGAGTTACACTCACGAGCAAGGCACAAGAGCTCCCAATAAACTCACAACTTGATTAAGCTTATAAAATGTGGCCTATTTCACTTTCCTAGACCCTCTTCACACTCTAATGTCGGCCCTAATTAAAAATAGATCCTACACCCTCATTTGGTGTTTGATTCAAGTGTAGAAGAATCCTATAAAGTTATAGAAGGTTACAAGAATCACTCCACAAGTTTGAGGACTCCATCACTTGCACATGGAAAATTGTGGCTCCAACACCATGATCCTTTACTTCTCTTTGACACAACCCGACAATCTTTCTCTCATTGGCTTTCAAAAGCAATTTGGTAAGTCTATATCTCCATTAGGCACTCATCCATCGAGGCACAAACTCATATACTTAACTTAATTTAGAGACTTGACACCCTTTTGAGATGCACTTTATTTCGGGCAACTTGGCCTTATACTAAATTATAATACATTACAACTTGAAACACTATAGCGGATCCAAAGCTAATAATGAAATAAAATTTTGAGTTGACATTTTGAACTTAGATGAATAAATTTGGGACTTTTATGCATTTAGAACTTTGTCTTCCAAACCCTCTTCACACTCTAATGCCGACCCTAATTAAAAATAGGTGCTATACCCTCATTTGGTGTTTGATTCGAGTGTAGAAGAGTCGTACAAAGTTATAGAGGGTTAGGGAATCACTCCACAAGTTTGAGGAGTCCATCACTTGCACAAAATTGGAGGATTTTAATCGAAATGGCTTTCATACATAAGAAATGGTTTTTATGCATAAGTTGCCAAATTGAAAGTAATTTAGGAAAAATTTTGGCTCCAACTTAGCATATCCATTGCTTGGACATATCTACATTAGTCCTTAACCTCTTTTTGACACAACTCGACAATCTTCTCTCTCATTGACTTTCAAAATCAATTTGGTGAGTCTCTATCTCCAACATGCACTCATCCAACGAGGCATAAACTCATGTACTTAACTGAACTTAGAGACTTGACACCCTTTTAAGATGCACTTTATTTGGGGCAACTTGGCATTGTGCTAACTTATATAATTAACCTTACAACTTGAAATACTATAGCGGGTGCAAAGCTAGTATGAAATAAAATATTGAGTTGACATTTTGAGATTAGATGAATAAATTTTGGGCTTTTATGGATTTAGAACTTTGCCTTCCAAACTTCCACCACTGTGACATCTCCTCAACTTGTTGATAGATTTAGGTAGTGATGTGTGTGAACACACTAGGACAGCCGGGGCACTTTTTTCCCTCTTTAGGAGGTTTTTTTCCCCCGGCTGGTATATACGCCTATGGCCCTAATGGGCTACTTAACTTTGTACATTCTCTAGTAATACATTCAATATTGTGTGTTGTGCTCCAAACTTCTTCTTCTTCCTTATGCTATTTGCATGCTTTTGCAGACGTCTAACTCCAACAATTGGTGAGCAGGTCGTCGCTTCATCTAGGGCACCATCGACACTCCTCCGTTTGTAGTCTCAGATTCGCACGAAATTTGATGAGCATACTCAGAGTGTTTCAGAGATCAAAACAACTTTGCTTTGTGGTGCCGAAATCGCAATCTGAGCTCATTTCGGCCTCCGAACGCTTTATCGCAGTGCTTGTGTAGGCTATTTCATCTTCTTGTGCCAAAGGTATATACCAGTTTCTGTTCACCAGTATAAGCGTCTCGAAGTCTGCTACAAGTCTAGCAGAATTTGTCTGGGCAGTTCTGTTCCACTTTTTGAGATACAGTCAATTTTCTGCATCAAGGTATTTTAGTCACCGGCCATGGTTGAAAGTAGTGATGTATTCCGTATGTTGGTTGTTGAGGATAAGTTGGATGGTACCAACTACCCATTATGGGCTTATATGATGCGACATGTATTGGTTGCAAAAGGATTGTGGAACATTGTGCAGGGTGTTGAAAGACGTCCTGTTACACCTCTGACTACAGGTACTGCAAATATAGGTGCTGGAGCTAATGAAGATGGTGTCGAAGATGATATTCCGCAGATTCCTGTTCGTGCTACTGTTTTTGCTGCAACTACTGCAGAGCAGATTCGCTGGGATGGCAGAGATGCCTAGGCACATGCATTGATAGCTTTGTCTGTCAAACGTGCCATTATTCCTCACATTCGCTCTTGCAGAACAGCTAAGGATGCTTGGGATACACTTACCACATTGTACCAAGCTATGAATAAGGCTCGTGTTGCTTACCTCCAAAAACAGTTGGAGAGTGAGCACATGAATGAAGGTGATTCTATGGACAGTTTCCTAACGAAGATCAAAGACTTGAAGGAGCAATTGATTTTTGTTGATGAGGTTATACCAGATAGCTCACTTGTGTAGACCATTCTGAATGGTCTTCCTGATTCATATCAGAGTTTTGCTTCTACTCTTTGGTTGATGATGAAAGGCAATCCAAATGCCTTATCATTTGAGGAGTTAGTCTCTGTTCTGTTGCAGGAAGATCAGTCTAGGCAAAACAGGCGCATTATGCGAGTTGCAGATCAAGCTTTCCTGGCGAGTTAGAAGGGCAAAGAAAAATGGAGCTCTTCAACTAGTAAGTAGAAATCTGCTAATTCTGCATATTCGAAGAAGGAAGATAAAGATGAGAAGAAATCAGAAAAGCAGAAATTATTTTGTAAGTATTGTAAAGGGAATGATCATATCATAAAGAACTCTCCAAAACTAGCTGCTAAAGAGGCAAAGAAGAAAGAGGCTGGAATGGTTGTTGCAGAGGCCTCTACAACAAAAACAGAGTCTGCAAATCTTGTGTAGGAAGAAGAATGGGCGTTTACTACTATCTGCAGTTTTGACCCATCTTCTCATGAGCAGTGCATGTCTGTAGTAGACTCAGATGTTTGGTATTTTGACAGTGGGGCGACCAAACATATTACCTTGCAGCGCAGTTTCTTCTCTTCACTCGAGCCTACCCCTACAAGGAATACTGTTACATGCGCCAACAACTCCTCTTATCCTGTTATGGGAGTTGGTAAGATCATTTTGACTACTAGTGATGGTAGTTCTTTCACTTTGTCAGATGCTTTATGTGTGCCAGGGATAAAAAAGAACCTATTATTAGTTTCTGCATTAGCCAAGATTGGCTTGGTTGTGAAATTTTTTGATGACAGGTGTATAGTTCATGATCTATCAAATGGCGATGTGATTATTGCTTCTGGCATTTTATGTCGTGGGTTGTATAAGCTCATAGACTATGAAATATAAATGATTTGGCATGTGTAGTAAATGATTCTCAGGCTATGTCAGATGCAAAGCTTTGGCATGCACACTTTGGTCATTTGAATTTTGCTAGTTTGCTACGCCTGCAGAAATCTGAAATGGTGTCCTCGTTGCCCAAACTTGAGGCACCTAGAAAACATGTTTGTGAAGGCTGTATTTTGGGCAAAATGCAACGTTTATCCTTTCCAAAAGATGGTTCAGTTCGGGCTACTCAGAAATTGTAGCTTGTACATAGTGATGTCTGTGGTCCTATGCAGACACCTTCTTTTGGAAATTATCTTTACTTCGTGACTTTCATTGATGATTTTTCCAGGCATGCATGGTTATATCCACTCAAAGCAAAGTCTGAAGTGTTCATGTGCTTTAAACAGCTTTTGGTTTTGGCTGAAAATGTGTGAGCATGTAAAATGGGCACCCTCCGTTCTGATCGAGGGGGGGAATATATGTCTTCTGATTTTAATGCATTTCTGGCTGAACGTGGGATAAAACACCAGTGTACAGTGCCGTATACACCTCAACAGAATGGAGTTGCTGAACGAAAGAACATGTCTCTCATGGAGATGGAGAGATGTATGGTCAAGAGTCAGGCATTACCACATAGTTTCTGGCTTGAGGCTGTCATGTGTGCAGCATATGTACTGAACAGGTGTCCCACTAAAGCGCTGCAGTCTATCACTCCATATGAGGCTTGGCATGACCGCAAGCCATCTGTTGCTCATCTGCGTGTTTTCGGTTGTTTGGCATATGCAGTAGTGCTTGAACAACATCGCAGAAAATTGGATGATAAGGCAGTAAAATGTATTTTTGTTGGGTACAGTTCTGAAAGTAAAGGCTATCGTCTGTATCATCCACAGACTAAACGCATTCTGGTTAGCCGTGATGTTGTCTTTGTGGAAGATGCTATTCAGCCATTGCTTTCATGTATGAAGGAGACATCTGTTAGCTCCAAAGACATGTATGATACTTTGATGCCTCTTTTTACAGGTGGACAGTCTAGTGTTGGTCCTAATGAGGCAACTTCTCAGCCTTTGCAGGTTTCATATGATGATGCAAATCATTCCATTTCTGATGCAGATTTACATGATGCACTTGTTGATGAGAGAGCTGATATTGAGCAGGCAAAAACTATGCCAAAATGGCTGGTGTAGACTTTGCGTGCCAGCAAATTAGATGCACCTTTGTCATATCGTACTCGTTCAGGCTCTCATAGTGCCTCCTTTGCATCAGATTGCTATGTTATGGCTGCGTCTAGTCTCTGTGATGAGAATGAGCCTATTTCTTTTGATGAAGCACAAAATTCAGAAAATTGGATGGCTGCTATGCAATCTGAATATGATGCTATAATGAAGAATGGTAAATGGTCTTTATGTGACTTGCCTCCTGGCAAGAAGGCCATTGGCACTAAGTGGGTATACAAGCTAAAGCGTAAACCTGATGGTACAGTTGACAAGTATAAGGCTAGGCTTGTTGCAAAGGGTTATGCACAGGAAAGAGGCATTGATTTTGATGAGACCTTTGCACCTACATGCCGTATGACTACTGTTCGAAGCATTTGTGCACTTGTAGTCCATCATGGTTGGAATGTACATCAATTGGATATTAAAACAACATTTCTGAATGGTGACTTGCATGAAGAAGTGTATGTTTTTCAACCCCGTGGCTTTGTGCAGAAAGGGCATGAAAACCAGGTGTGCAGGTTAAAGAAGGCATTAGATGGTTTAAAGCAAGCACCATGTGCTTGGTATGAGAAGATACATGCCTATCTAGTTGCATGGTTTTGAGAACAGTCCAACTGAAAGCACCTTATATGTTAAGTGTGCTAATGATGTGCTTCTGATCATTGTTGTCTATGTTGACCACATGCTGCTCACTGGTCCTATTGAGAAGCATATTGCTGATTTCAAGGCTGATTTGCATGCCTCATTTGAGATGTCTGATTTGGGGCATTTGCATCACTATTTGGGCATTTAGTTTATGCAAGTTGATGATGGAATGGCTTTGTATCAAATGAAATATATTGACACATTATTGCAACGTTTTGGCCTTGAAGACTGTAAGCCTATTGCCACTCCTATGGAGACAGGTTTACGATTGAGTCTTCATGATGCTGGAGATGCATTTGATGCTGTTCTCTATCAACAGGCTGTTGGATGCTTAATTTACTTATGCATTACTCGGCCAGATATTCAGTTTGCTGTCTCACAGATGAGCAGATTTATGCATTGCCCAGGAGTCAAGCATTGGCATGCGGTTAAGCGCATCTTTTGCTACTTGAGTAATACTCGACTACTTGGGTTGTTTTATCCCAAGGGGAGATCACTATCGCCAGATTTGCATGCTTTTTCTGACTCAGATTGGGCTTGTTGCTATGACACTCGTGTGTCCACTAGTGGCTTTTGCTTCATGTTTGGTAGCTCATGTATATCTTGGTTGAGCAAGAAGCAGCCTACTGTGGCCACTTCCAGTTGTGAGGCTGAGTATAGGGCAACTTTCACAGCTACTGTTGAGTGTGTGTGGCTCAGACGCCTTATGGCTGATTTGGGTGTTGGTCAGCCTTCTGCCACCACCATCTTCATTGATAGTCAGAGCGCATTCGCAGTTGCGAGGAACCCTATGTTCCATGCTCGCACTAAGCACATTGAGGTGCATTATCATTATGTCAGGGAGAGGTTCTCTGCTGGGGAGATCAGCTTGGCATATGTGCCCACACAGAAGAACATTGCAGACCTTTTCACGAAGGCTCTACCTAGGGAGAAGTTTGAAGCTTTTCGCAAAGCTTTGGGCTTACTTCCTTTTATGGAGTGATTTCCACATAGCTTGGCACTTCCTTATACATGAGTGCAAGGTCCTTGTTCACCGCATCACTCCTAGGGGGGATTTGTTGATATATTTAGGTAGTGATGTGTGTGAACACACTAGGACCGTCAGGGCACTTTTTTCCCTCTTTAGGAGTTTTTTTCCCCCCGGCTTGTATATACGCCTATGGCTCTAATGGGCTACTTATCTTTGTACATTCTCTAGTAATACATTCAGTATTGTGTGTTGTGCTCCAAGCTTCTTCTTCTTCCTTATGCTGTTCGCGTGCTTTCGCAGACGTCTAACTCCAACAAAACTTGTTAATATATTTCACATCCCCAAAGGATTTTCCTCTCTTGTGCATAATGTCGATCCTTTTGTTGAGTCCTTTGATGCTTACATTATCTTCGTCACATTGTATGTACACCAATGCAATTATACTCCAAACATCAATTCCATGCAAGAAATTCTAGCTATGATCTTATCTACAATACTACAATCACCCCTTTATGTTGGAAAACATTAAAACATCAAAAGGAAAGAGAAGACCAACATAAAGAAGAGCCGCCTAGAATGTAAATCTATAAAAGAGTCCAATTTTTCCATGTAACGATAAGAAGAAAAAACGATATGTTGTTTTTATTGTCATTATTTGCA
Source organism: Ceratopteris richardii (assembly GCA_020310875.1). Lineage (NCBI taxonomy): Eukaryota > Viridiplantae > Streptophyta > Polypodiopsida > Polypodiales > Pteridaceae > Ceratopteris > Ceratopteris richardii. Next base: position 162,676,752 of record CM035410.1, read on the forward strand.
AATTTAGATAACACCATTATGAACACACCCTAGCTTGAAATCTTCTCTATTGAAGACTCCAATTAATCAATGTATTTGAAGTGCAAAGTGCCTCCCCCCCTCCCCCTTTTTTTTGTGTCAAGGCCACTTTTGCATACATTGATACCCAAGACTTAGATTGCCATCTTACACCATTTAGTGTATCTCTTGTATGTGTTTGTATAAAATATGACACTCGCATCAACAAAGAACTACATGCATGGAAGAACTACAGGCATGGAAGAAGTGCTACGTATGTAACTACGATTATACATATGGAATGAGAGGAAGCTAGTACATCCTAATTGTTTTCCATCTTATTGGGAATCAAGCCTAATTCATTTCCATCTCATTGTTACGTAAAGAAGAGAATGGACTTTATCATGGAAAGAAAGATGGATATTGAATACTAGCACATGATGGTGGGCACTCCGTAGTCATCATCATCGTCTCGATGACAATGGAACCATACGGGACAGCCTAAACACCTTGCAATATCTTGTACTACATATACCCTAAGGAAGTGGTCTGAATCCGACCAATTTGTCATCAGCTTCCCTCATTTCGATCTGTCTGTGTATAACACTTGTAGCTTTTCCAACAATTCTCTCCAGTATCGAACCACCGATATTCTTCTTTTGTCTTACATCTGCTGCAAATATTAGGTTTTCATTCGCCATTCCCAGATCAAAACCCTAGCTTTGATCATTTGCATCAGTGAAAAAGTCTTGTTTTACGGCGCACAGATCAGTAGAGCGATTTGATATTCATATCGGAGTTCTTAGAATCAGATCACAGATAGGAGCCGCAGATATGGCGTCTCCGGTATGGCAACCTCAAGAAGAGGGACTGAGGGGAATCTGCGTCCTTTTGCAAGAGCATAGAGCTCCGAGTGCTGATCAGACTCGGGTTTTCCAGCAGCTTCAACAGTTCAGTCAGCTTCCGGACTTCAACAATTATCTTGCCTATATTCTCTGCCGTGGTGAGGTATGGAATGCATTGCTGTCTAAGTTTCTAGAAAGTGATCTGATAGAGGGTTTGTTTGATTTGCAGTCCATTTCATCATATATAATTCAGCTTTATTCAAATTAATTGTTTTAAACTCAACTCCTCATGAGAGACCTCCATCATTGGACAAATCGAAGTTTCTCAATAAATTCTGTTATTGGCCCACCTTTTTCTGCCGAGGACCCCAAGCTCTTCCCGTTCATTCTTTGTTTTACAGAAAGATGATTCCAAGTGTAATGTAGTATTATCGTTAGAAGATCAAAGCAGCGTTGGATCCTCTCATTTGGAATCTTTCATTTCTATCACAATGCTATCCTATGTCTCGACTTCTTTTTTGTTTGAATGTTGTGATCAACTCCTAATCCCCTTTCTCACGTCTCACCACCAGCGAAGAAAAAGGAAGACCATACAAGGGCAAAAGATGCAATACTTAATGTCGCTGCTTAAAAGTTTGACTAATACATCAGAAAAGTTCGGGAATATAAACGTATTCCGACTTAGATATAATGCATACTCCTAAAGATTAGTAATCGTCATATATGTGCTTGGAATTAGGGACAGTATTATGAAAACTGGAAGTTCTGATTGGCTGGGGATTTATTTTTCAGTGGAATTCTTGCTATGAGAATGCATGACTAGGCCATTTGGCATCGGCTTCCATATTTTATGGCTTATGAGATATGCCACAATTCTTTTGGTCCTCTAGTGATATTTCGATCATTTTTCTATCTTTTCTGGAGACGATATGTGATAATCATGAAAATATGTATAATGCACCAAGCTTTTCTTATTCCGTTGAAAATGCAAAGCATGCTGTTTCCTTGCCATTGCAAAAAGGAAGTATTGTTTTCAAGGTTTTACTGGAAAGGGTATCTAATTTATTCGAGGCTTTTTTTTGCATTCTTTTCATACATTTATAATGATATTCCTTTTTTGATCCATAATCTAGATTTTATACTATACACTTAAGTTATAATAGGAGTTTTATTGACATCTGTGGTAAGTGGTCACTTGATGCTGATTACATGTGTATAGCCTAGTGAAATGCATTTGGTGCCTGATTTTTGGTTGATTTCATTTTTGGTCTTTCAACTTCCTGGAAGATTTTTATGTGCATATATATGTATGTTGCTAAGGCATATGAGTTTATATGGCTGTCTCAAATATCTTAGATCTTTCTTGATGCTAAGAGAGAGATTAAATGTTTAGGAACACCTGCCACCAAGGACTTTAACGATTCTTGTTTTTTTTTTCCATCTTACTAGCATTTTATAAAAAGGAAAATCAAAGTAAAAAGAAAGAAGGCGATGAGATTCTAGGTACATGCCATGCTTATTGTGTTGTCCTGCATATTATTTCTAAATATATACATTATGTCGATTTTTTTGGTATTTCTTTTCTAATTTTGAGCTTAATTTTCAAAATCTGAATGCTCTTTAATAGCATGGAGGCTGGAGCACTTGTTTTCAAGTATGATAGATGAATTGTGAATGTTTTATAAATGCAAATTACAAACTTTTCATGTAAGTCTCTAAATAAGTGTTTGAATTTTTGTTTCGAATCTGTTTGTTTTGGAATTTCATGTAAGCATGCTTTTTTGAAGGGTGTTTTTTCTTAGTAGACCACTAGTCATATTCAAGCTAATGTAGAGACTCCGTTTCATGCAACTTGCATGCCTTAGCTTGTCAAACATCTTGGAGTTGTTTTTGTGAAAGAAATTTGTGATTATTGTTTAGCTTTTTGTTTGATTAAATATTTTATTCCTATCTAAGTTATAGTTGCATCGAAGATGAACCTTTTGTTGTTAATTATTGAATTTATGCAACATAACACAATTATATGAAAATATTTGATTTTGATGAATTTAAATCTTATTTGGTTAATTTTCAAACTTCGACAATTGCATATTGGAAGTGGATTATTTGTGGCATTGCAAAAGACATGTTGGGTTTTAACTCAATCTCCATTGGTTGATTGTCATTGGAGCAACTTTCCACTAGGGATGCCACTTGCAAGTTAATTAAAACTCATCTTGCAAATGGTAAAAAGTGGTCCCATTGTGGAAAGGGGAAAAATACGATAAAAAATTATTATGATATATTGTGATAATACTTACTTAAGAGCTATCCAAGTATTTGACGACTATTTGTGAATCAAAAGTTCAATCCTAATTTTCAGGTTATGTGTGAAAAGCAACTTATAAATTATATAAAAAAAACACAATCTCGGAATTTGCATTGAAAAATTGTGGAGATTGTGTTTTTGAGCTTTTTAAGGTGGTTTTCACATGTACACAATAACCTATATATAGATTAGACTATGGACACTTAGAACCATGATTTCTTTGTTGAGCTTGTGTTGGAGAAGGTGTTCCCTTCAACTTGGGGAGGTGTTGTGCTTTCTTCATCATCTACAAGGTGGGCAACGGCTCGGAGCTTATCTATTTGGAAGATATCATCTTAGCTTTGGAGATTGTGGAGTTATGGACAACTTGTGTTTCTTATACATTCTTTATGTTGTCTTGTAACTTCATGTACTTCAACATGGAATTTAATGAATATATTTGGAGCTTGGCTCCTTTCATCTCTCTCATGTATTGTCTATTCTCCATCTTATCTCTATTTTCTCTATTCTCTATATTGATTTTCAGCCTAAAAACCAACGTATATATTATAAATTATATGTATGTACTCATTGTGATATCAATACATGTATGCATGTGCATGTGCCATGTACTAGGTGTGTAGTAAGTATGCATGTAATATGTATGTACTACAAGCACAATACATTTAAATCGACGATTTGAAAAATAAAAATCATTTTTTAAACCGCTAGAACGTTCTAAACGATTTTTATTCAAGTTTTCTTCCAAAAAAATCGAAGCTATATTATGTATAGTCATGACTCATTGACTTGAGTCATTGACTATACATATGTTATTTTATATTAGGTGATTTTATATGTTATTCATGTCAAGTATATCAAAAAGGTGTTAAATATGTATTGGTACATAGCTTTATATTTCAGAAAATAAAAATCTCTCACAGTGAATAATAACCCCGATTTTGATTTTGGATTTTATAAACCTCTATGATTTAAACGACTTAAATCTCGTTTTTAAATCTCTTGTTGTACTATGACTACACGGTAGATTTGGTTCGCAAACCGAATCCCATGTAAGGTTCTTCCGATTCTTTCCATTTGGTTTGGGTGAGGTTCTTAAGGTTCTTTCTTGTTAAGGTTTAGGTTATTATTCTTAAAATTATGCATAGTGATTTTCAAAAATTTAAATGTACATGTATTATATTGACATCCATGTTCTCTGATGTTTCATGTCTCCCAACGTACATGTATTATAAAAAATGTAATGTACATTTTCATATTTATATGTCTATATATGATTTTGATGAATGAACCTTATCTTTGACGTAAGGTTCTTCCCTCGAACTTGGTTCAAATAGAACCTAACCTTACGTACCTTTCAATCCTTACCACCTTGATGACTATGTATGAATGTATGTACTATGTATGAATATATGTATTATGTATGAATATATGTACTATGTATGAATATATGTACTATGTATGTAATGTGCATGCTGCATGTTGCATGCATGTATGTATACTGAATAATAACGATGCACATATCATGGCAAACTCTTAGAAACGAATGATTCAAAACCACAATAATGAATATATTGCATATTGGCTGATAATGCACATGTTACATAACATAAACAATTGAATTGACATAATGCTCATTTCCTTTGAATTATAATTTATCACATGTTAAAATTAATTAAAAAGACGAGTTTCGTGTGTTAATTGGAATGTCCATACTGATTAGTATCGAACGTTCCAAACCTATATGGATCATGTACTAATCCAATTATGGTGTGTTGCTAGGGTTTTATTGCACGTAAAGCTGATATTATGTGTACAATACGAGGTTTACAAGTATATTTGGTATTTTGTGCCAATGATGCATTTTTAAAGGTGACAAGTATGGGTTTGGCTTCAATTATACTATATTATTATATTATGGGTCAATGATGCATTTTCATACGTGATGATATAAAGTTTTCATAGTCATGGCTTTTACACAAATACAATGGATACATTGTACTTTTAGAATTAAAATCTTGTTATGTTGTTACTATCAGTATCTACAATATAGAAAATATAGATATTGTCCAATGTGTTGTCAAAATCTCCATACATTGAGGAATTTTTAGATTAGAAGTTTACATAATACATTTTTAATTACATGTAGTGTAAATGTCTAAGATTATTATTTCAAGTTCAAGAAGCTTTAGCCTTTCAACAAAAAATTGGTGTATACTTTTGGATGGGTCCTTCCAAGTTGCACAAGAGCTTTATTCATTTATTGACAAGGTCAATGGGAAGCTCTCAACTTGTTCTTTCTCTTCTCTTGTTGAATCCTCTTCGATCATCCTTTTCTCTTTCCGTGTTCTTTTCTAAACCATATCTATATGTTGTTGAAAGCTTTTTAGAGAGATTTATTATAGGAAATATGTCATGAATCAAGAGCAACAAGGATAGATAACACACTAAACTTGTCCAATTTATCATTTAAGCTCGAGAATTAGGAATATAGCATGCACTTTTAGTACAAATTTAATTTCTTATAGTAGTGTACTATCAGATTTGTAGTCCAAATCGAGGCTGGGCAAAAATGGTTCTGGAAATTGTTTGTGGAAAGGAAAGTTTGTGAATATCAAAGAGCTAGTTCATCAAGTGTGGATGATGATCTTATGGATTTTGTGAAGTTCCTTTCATTGGTTTTGTCAAAAGAATCCTTTTGGCTTTAGAAAGGATGGAAGAACAGATTTCAAGTAAAGAGAAAGAAGAAGCAAGGAATTCGCTCTTTGTTTTTTGTGGATACAAAGAACAAAAAAAAAAGGTGAGTTATTGGTAGTTGCTACATGATGAATGATAGGGGGAAACAATATGGGAGAAGTGAATTATTCTACCAATAGAGCTTTCCACGGGCCAAACCAATAATATCAAGGGACATGCATGGACGGGTGTCTCAACTTATATATGTACCAAGGAATACGCATGAAGTGATGCGAATTAGGAAAGGTAAATTCGATGTATGGGTACCTTGATATACAATCAAAGCTTGAAGGGGCCATGATGCATGTATGCATTTTAGAGGGATCAAATCTTGTGACCGTATGGATCCTAATGAAAAGGAAAAGGATCTTAAAGAAATGGATGAAACAATGAAAAATGATAGATTCAATGGTAAGGTTTAAAGTAAAGCTGTTATATTTAGTGTGGCTCTGACAATAGGGAACTTCATGGTTTCTTATAAAGTGTGTACCAAGCCACTTCATTGCAAGCTAATGCACCATGATGTTGACCATTGTTGATGTGAGGCTATATAAAAGCTATTTTTCATTTGCATGGCTGACCAATAGCTTCGACTTGGGAGTTGTGATGGTTTGCATAAGGTGGATGGATCCATTTATAAATGATTGGAAGAATATACTAATGAATTTTGTGTGCATGTCGTACATTTTGTTCATAAGTTGAAATAATTTGAACCCAAGAGCTAGGAGGTTTTAACTTTTGCTTCTAGTGTTCTCTTTTAGAGTTGTACCAATGAGTGAGTAAATAGAGATACTCTTGTAGGCTCCATAAGGCATTTGAAAACAATTGCGTGAAAAATTGTCTTCCATTATCCATCATTGCATTCTAAATGTATGGTTGTGAGTGAGGTTGATTCGGATGGGTTCTTTGATAGTGGTGCTTCAAAGCATAACTTCATGCAAAAGGTTTTTTGCATCTTTGAAAGATGCACCCAAAGGAGGACATCCAGTGTGTGCTAACAATGCCTCTTATTCTATCATTGGAATAGGAGAAATTAAGGTTACGACTGCAAATGGAGGTTTGATTCTCTTGAAAAATGAATTGTATGTACCATTTATCAAGAACTGAATCTCGTTTCCGTTGATTGTCAAAGCTTGACTTCATGCACAGTGTTGATGATAAGTGTATGGTTCATGATTTTAGCAATGGCGATATAGTTGTGATGTCTGGTACATTACGTAATGGTTTGTATCGTTTGGATACATACAGGAGGGTTGCCTCAAATGCCTTGGTCGCTCATACTTCTTCCATGGCTGAAATGGAGCTTTGGCATTCTCGTTTTGGTCATGAACTTCAATAGTTTGCTTTACTTCCAAAAGAAGGAGATGGTTATTGGTTTGCCAACACTTGAGTCCAATGAACAGCATGCATGTGAATGTTGCATTCTTGGAAAAATGCATCGTGCTTCTTTTCCAAAAGATAGTCATACATACACTATAAGAAAATTGTAGCTTGTTCATAGTGATGTATGCGGTCTCGTCAAGATTCCATCTTTTGGAAAACATGTATATTTTGTTACTTCCATTGATGATGCAACTCGCCATACATGGGTGTATCCTATGAAAGCAAAGAACGAGGTATTTTCTGGCTTCAAAACATTTTTAGCTATGGCTGAAAATTTTTCTTCAAACAAGCTTTTGACTCTACGCACATATCGTGGTGGTGAATACATGTGAGATGAGTTTAATTCTTTTCTTCTTGAAAGAGGAATTTCACACCAATGTACGGTGTCATATACACCTGAGCAAAATGGTGTTTCCGAACATAAAAATACAATACTTCTTGAAATGGCACGATGTATGATTAAAGGAAAGCACCTTCCTAACAAATTTTGGATGGAAGCGTTCATGTGTGCAAACTATGTGTTGAATTGCTTCCCTACAAAAGGATTGCGAGTCATCAATGATCACTCCTTATGAGGCTTGGAATGGACATAAGCCTATGGTTAGTCATATGCGTGTGTTTGGTTGTTTGGCATATGCTCTTGTGCCATCACAACAATGTCACAAACTTGATGACAAGGGAAAAAAATATATTTGTTGGTTATAGTGCTCAAAGTAAGGGATATTGTTTGTACCATCCATTGACGAACACAATTATTGTGAGTCGAGATTTGGTACTTGCTGAAAATTCAGTTTTCCCTCTATTTGAATGCAAAAAACAACCAACAGTCAGCTCACAAGACGTGTTTTGATTAACACATGTCTTTGTTCTAAAGTGGTGCACTTGATTATGGCCACATGGACCAACTAATTGAGGCTCAAAGGGCTGAAAAATTCTAGCAAAATAGAGCTGATAATATTGAGAGTTTCGAGTCAAACATGGCTGAAATTTGTCAGCCAAAAATTGTCGAAGCCAAAAATTGTCGAAACTGCTTGAAATTTCCTCCACATGTGGTTAAACATTTGTGTCAAAATATGGCTAAAAATGAGCATGAAATTCAGCCCACACATGATATACATGTTGACGATGTATTACATAATGAACGTATGTCTATCAAGAGTGCACAAAGTATGCCAAAGTGGTTGAAACAAACTTTGCAAGAAAGCAAATTGAGTGCACTTTTACTTTGTAGAACAAGATCAAACTCTCACCATGCATCAAGTAATTTTGTGGATTATTCTCTTATTGCAACATGTAATGAAGAGCCACTTACTTTTGAAGATGCATGTGACAATTCACATTGGATGAGTGCTATGCAATTAGAAATGGATTCCATACATAGGAACGGTACTTCAGAGTTATGTGAATTGCTTAAAGGAAAAAATGCCATTGGAATTTGGTACAAAGTGGGTTTACAAGATTAAGAGAAAGTCAAAAGGTAGCATTGATCGCTACAAAGCTAGATTGGTTTCCAAAGGATACGTGCAATAATATGGCATTGACTATGAGGAGACTTTTGCACCTACTTCATGCATGCCCTACCATTCGTGATGTGGTTGCATTGGTTGCCCAACAAGATTGGAAAGTACATCAGTTTTACATAAAAACAACTTTCTTGACTGGTGATTTGCATCAAAGTATGTTGAAAAGTCTCTTCAGCGTTTTGACTTTGAGAATTGCAAGCCAGTTTCTACACAGCTGAGACAAGATTTAGGTTCTCAATTTGAGGATTCCAATGATGCATTTGACACTTCTCTTTATGAGCAAGATGTGAGATGCCTTTTATAGGCATGCAACACAAGGTTGTATGTACAATATGAAGTTTCCAGTTGAGTCGATTCATACATAGCCCTGTCACTAAGCATTGGAAAGTGGTGAAACATGTGTTTAGATATCTCAAAGACACTTTGAGTTTATGTCTCTTTTATGGCATAGATATTCAACCATGCTTGCATGCTTTTGCAAATAGTGATTGGGCTGGTTGTTATGATACTTGCGTGTCCACTAGTGGTAATTGTTTTTTCCTTGGAGACTCATGCATATCTTGGTTGAGTTTATGTCTCTTTTATGGCATAGATATTCAACCATGCTTGCATGCTTTTGCAGATAGTGATTGGGCTGGTTGTTATGATACTCGCGTGTCCACTAGTGGTAATTGTTTTTTCCTTGGAGACTCGTGCATATCTTGGAGACTCAGCTATGCATTTTCTGTAATTTTTCATATCTTTTGTTTGCATTTTGTGCTAGGCTTCATTATGGCTGAGTTTTCCCATCACTTCCGAAAGTGATAGAAACTCAATTCGCAGAGCTTCTTGTGAGTTCATGCTCGTGGTGTGTGCGCGTTGTGGGGTGCGTGTGTGAGCATGTATTCACTTTGAGTTCTATACCCACTATTGGGCATTGATGACGTTAGTGGGGATGTCATAGTATTGAGTCGATACTGTGCATGATGGAGCTGATATGCTATATAGTATTGTGGTTGACTACCATGAGCTTATAGTTGCACTTTCATTTGAGGGTGAATTTGGGGTTCGCCTCGATTCATTCTAGTATATATGACTGTCGTATTAGCGGACATGCAGTTTTCACTTGTGGATTTTTCGTCCGAGTTACGACCAGTTGATAGGTGTGTATACCCTATCAGCTATGCATTTTCTGTAATTTTTCCTTTTTGTTTGCATTTTGTGCTAGGCTTCATTATGGCTGAGTTTGCTCATCACTTCCAGAAGTGATAGAAACTCAGTTCGCAGAGCTTCTTGTGAGTTCATGCTCGTGGTGTGTGTGCATTGTGGGGTGCGTGTGTGAGCATGTATTCAACCATTTGATGGGGCGATCATGATGGTTCCATTAATGAGGTCCTCCCTTGATATTTGATTTGTAGGTTAGTGTTGTTGTGGGCAAGCAGGGTGCCAGGGTCAAGGTGATTGTGGGATCATGGGCTGATCATACACCTCATAGGGTTGTGTTACGTAGGTATTGACCATATAGAAGGTCAATGAGATTTTGTGTGCAATGGATACAAGACATTGTGTGATGAAGCACTTCTTAACATTCTTTCTCCTCCTATCTCTTCCTTGATCTTTCAACCCCTTTATTTGTTTGTCAATACATACCCACCCTCTAAATTTTCTTTGACTAGATGTACAGTTCCTTTCTAAAAGTTTTAGATGACGACATTTTTGACTACCTCCAAAGAACTTTAACTTGCGAGTTCTCTTTTGTCATTTCTTGTTTTACTTTTCCAAGACAATGTATCAGATTCATCATGACATGACTTCTTGGTTGCAAATCATCGCTTTAACTTGGAAGGACTGCCCCCATTTCAGTACTTCTAGAGGCTCTCTCTTACTCTAGACATGGATAGAAATTATAAGACTCGTTTGTTGGGCTTGATTCTGTTGGATACTAGGACGACCTCGGACCTAGATAGTTCCTCTAGATATATGGATACACATTTATCATATGGGATACAATCTGTTAGTTGTCAGATATGTACATCTTCCCATCAGCTGGAGAGTTTGAGACTGGTTGATGCAGAGGAATCTCAGTAGAGAACAGGAGATTTCAGGTACGTCATAGGGAGCCTGAGATAGGGCTGCTCTACATATGTTATTGCCCAGTATATTATGAGATATGGGGGATACTTCCATTCCCTATGCAGGGATCCAGATGCCACTACTATTGAAGGGGTATCACAGCATAGATGGCGACTGCAGAGGAGGATTTTGCCCATCTTGGCACACTACACATGACTCCCTGTGAGGACCCTAGCCATGGAGGATATCGAGGAGCTTTGGCACTGACTGATGCTCAATCACCTCATATGAGATTGTGTTACTCATTGTACTGCCCTGCATCAGCCTCTTCTCAGGATTTTGTATATTTGTATTGACTAGAGGGTCTCTGGTCTGCTCACCCCTCTATTGCACACCCTGTACTCTACTCTACTCATTTATTCTTTTGGTCTCATAGGTCATTTTGGCCTTAAGTGGATGTAGATATATCATTTCATCTCTCTCTCTCTCTCTCTCTCTCTCTCTCTCTCTCTCTCTCTCTCTCTCTCTCTCTCTCCCTCCCTCCCCCCCCCCCTCCCCCCCCCCCCCCCCCCCCAACCCCCCCAACCCCAAAAAAAAAAAGGAAGAAAAGGGGAAAAAAAAAAGGAAATGCTGTGTCCTGTATTGCAATTTTGCTCCTTTTATGTGAGTGTCTCTACCTATTGCTTGTGATTGCAGGGTTTTTCCCATGTATCTTGTTTGTCCGTCAATGCCGATTCCGTAGATCGGCTGTATCGTGCATGTTACCTTCATCAGCGTTTTGTCCTCTGCCTAGAAACTACAAAAATAGCAGATTAATGATAGTTTTCTTATTTTCTGTGCCTGATAAAAATGTAACGTATATTTATTAATTAACTTTTGCATTTTTTTATCGGTTATGGTCAAGCTTTTGCATGAATTTTTGGGATTTAGGTTTATGAAGTAAAATAGAATTTTCAAGAGAGTGGAAGTTAATAAAAGTAATTTTTGCTGAGAAGTTTTCTTTTGAGGTGCACTTTTTGTATGGAATCTTTTGATGTTTTTCTGAATCGTAATGTTATGTAAAAGTCTCTTGTTTTGTCAGCCTCTTTGTGGGATAGTGCTTGAAACTTGTTTGGGAGAGTTTAGATATGTTGCTCTCTATACCACCGTGGGTTTTGTGAAAACATTTCCTCTTTATATGCAGAGCCAGTCTTCAGAAGTTAGGCAAGTTGCAGGGTTGCTTTTAAAGAATAGTCTCAAGGTCCATTACAAAGCACTTGGACCTGCATATCAGGGCTACATAAAGTCTGAATTGGTTCAATGTATTGGAGCATCAGATAAGCAGATTCGTGCAACTGTCGGTACTGTTATATCTGTTATCATAGAGCAAGGGTTAGTTGCAGGCTGGCCCGAACTATTGGGAGCTCTTCTGCAATGTTTAGAAAGTAATGATTATAATCACACTGAGGGAGCATTGGATGCTCTTTCAAAGGTTTGATGTAGAACTGGTCTTTTTACTGTAACCATATGTGAGGAATTTCTTTCTATGAATGTTGTCCTTATGATGTCCTATGTGCTATGATGAATAGATCTGCGAGGATAGTCCGAAAGAGCTGGATGCTGATGTGCCAGGAGTTCCTGAGAGGCCTATTAATGTTTTTCTTCCAAGGTTATTGAAGGTTAGATTACAGATTTATACAATCATCCAATATCAAAGTTGGCTCTCTTTTACATTCTTCTCTCAGAAACTTAGACCAATTTACTACAGATGTTCTCTTCTCAACATGCTAATTTCCGACGGTTGGCCCTGAATTCAGTAAATCAGTTTATCTTGTTGATGCCGAAAGTAAGTATTACCAATGCTAAGGAAATGTGCAACTCGCATCATTCGAACCATAACCTAGTGGCTGACTACAATTTGTTGAATATAGGCATTGCTGATAAACATGGAAGCCTTTTTGCAAGAGCTTTTTAAGCTCGCCAATGATTCTGCAGCAGAAGTTCGAAAGTTGGTAATGGATAGTAGAAATGCATGAGGGATGAGCATGAGAATTTCCCTCTTCTAATAATGTTTAGGTGAACCTACACCTGTTTTAGTAACTATGGGTTCAGATTTAACTGTCTTCTTCTTTGCAGGTGTGTGCTGCTCTTGTGCAGCTACTGGAGGTCCAGTCAAGCTTCCTACAGGTGGTTTACATACTGTATCTTATGTCTTTTATTTATGTGTTGATAATAGGATTGATTTTTGGTGCATCTTATCAGCCTCATTTCAGGAATATCATTGAATATATGCTTCAAGCCAATCAGGATCAAGATCCTGAAGTTGCCCTAGAAGCATGTGAATTCTGGTACTGCTCTATTAAGCAGAATTCTTTTCGTTGGTCATTTTGATCAGGTATTCTTGATTTCGTCCGTTTGTTGCTTGCAGGTCAACATTTTGTGAGGTGCATCTGCCTGCAGACCTGCTGAGGGATCATTTGCCTCGACTCATCGGGGTAACCGGCTACCTGATTTTGTATTTTGCCATATGTCATTATTTACTTGTGGTTGGGGATGGTTTCCTTTTGGAAGGCTTTCACTCGTTACATTCTCTCTTTGGGAATCGCTTTAGTCGAGCTTTCTTGAGCTGCAGGTTTTGTTGACCAATATGGTGTATGCGGATGATGATGAGGCACTTCTTGATGCAGAGGTCTGCATTGTGATTGATTATATTCATATATTTCTGGCATTTGTGCGATGAATGATCTCAATTCAAACTGTTATCTTCTATTTTCTGTTTTACCATTGAGCTTACAGTGTCATGTATGCAGGATGATGAATCAGTTCCTGATCGTGATCAGGTACTATTCTCTCTTCTCTTTATAATGGCATTGACAGGTCCATCATTCTTTGAGCATGCTATCTGCTTTACTTCAGGATATCAGACCTCGTTTTAAGCAGTCTCGCCTACATGGATCTGGTGGCTATGAAGAGGATGAGGAGGTATATTTTTGATTAACTTTTTTATTGAGAGAATAGTTCTCTGGCTGCTTAATTTCGTGTGCTTAGCAATCATTACATACATTATGGTTCTAGGAGGATGATGACATTGTCAATGTCTGGAACTTGCGAAAATGTAGTGCTGCAGGCCTTGACATTTTGTCTTCAGTTTTCGGAGACGAAATGCTACCGATCTTAATGCCTTTACTGCAGGTTGGCTCTAGTTTATTGCTTATATTTTCTGTTCATGATCCTGGTTTCACATTTGTTTTTGGCTTGGCTGGTAAGCATTCGAGTCCTTGAAAAATTACATCACAGCCAGGATGACATTTGAAACATTGTTTAATTGTAAAAATGCCTTCTGGGAGATGAAAGATTTCAAATTTACTGCATAGATTTGTTTAAACCATGTTAAGGGAACTAGATTTATCTGAATGTGATTTTTGTCCTTAAAAGTTTTTTCTCCATCAATGCCTAATTTTTTTAGGCAATCTTATTATTTGTTTCTTATAGATAAAACTGGAAAGTAAAGGTGATTCTGTTTGGAAAGAGAGAGAAGCTGCTGTGCTAGCTCTTGGTGCAGTTGCGGAAGGATGTATCAATGGCCTTCTTCCTCACTTGAAGCAGGTATCCAACCATTGACATCATTTGTGTTGTATTTCAAGGATAATTGTCTCAACTGCAGTTAAAGGAGAATTTGTTTCTGCTCTAAGCCAAAATTCATTTGGGACTCCAGATTGTGAGCTTTCTTTTACCTCTTTTAGAGGATAAGTTCCCACTTGTGCGAAGCATCACTTGCTGGACTCTTTCACGATATAGCAAGTGGATAGTGCAGGTGTGAAGCATACTAACCGTGCTGTACATCAAATAGCAATCTTGTAAATCCAGGCCTAATTCTGTTTCTGTTCCAGGCTGCAGAATTCGCAGAAGGGCATGTGCAGTTTGACAGTGTTTTGACAGGCCTTCTGCAACGTATTTTAGACAACAACAAAAGAGTACAAGAAGCAGCTTGCTCAGCCTTTGCTACCCTTGAAGAGGTAAACATGATCCTCCTTAACTCCCTGCCTTCTGTCCTCTCTTATTAACTTCATCCTTTCTTGTTTTCTGTCCTTTGTTCCTTTTTCCCTCAAGTATTCAACTTTTTTTGCACTTTTCTATCTAGCAAAGACATTGATCTTTTTTCTTACCCATGGTACAAGTCTAATGTTGACCCTGAAAACGTTTATAACACAGAGTAGACAAGGACCAAAAAATGAAGACTGCCTAATTTCAAATGTCTATGAATCTTGGAAGTGTTAACTCTTTTCTTGTATTTTATTTGCCTGGCAAATTTTCCCTGTTGTATCTTGTCCAGCCTCCTACAGTCAAATGAGCTTGATTAGAGTGCAGTGAGGAGAGTGTGCTAGGAATGGCACAGTTCCTCTCTTGGATTTCTGAGTAAGCTTGATGCCTGCAAGTGATCCTGCAGAATCATATCCCTGTGTCCCTGACTCTTGATGAGAGATCTGGCTAGCCTTCTAAAGTTAGATGTGCTCAATAATAAGAAGTGATGGGGGTGTGCCAAGATTATCACATTCTCTCTCTTGATTCTCAGCGCTGACACTCAATCTCCGCGAAGCAGTGTCTGCAAAGCTGCTGTCTGGGAATCTCCTTGGCTCTACCTCAATGGGTCTTCAACCGTTCCAAAGAGACTTTGAGCTGACCTATTGCGGATCATGACACGTGGCAGAGATACATTGGAATAACCAGGCCCTTGATGAACCCTATTTCTGATATTCTTAGAATTCATTTGGTGCTGCATCTTGAGTGGGAAAGGATCTGAGGTTCTAATCTGCTGTTGTCTAACATATATTTGCCAATTTTCCTGTCCAATTGCTCTGTTTTACCGACCATGAGAGAATGGACATAATTGTATATCCTCCTTATCTAAGGGTGGGGGAAGATGGTCAATATCCAGTACATATGATGTGAGGCTTACTTTCTTCTGATTAAACCATGCGCCCATATCTCCCGACTTATATAGTGTTTGGGAAGCCTCAAAAGGTCTATGAGATAATCTATCTGGTGGCAAGCTCTGCACCCTGCTGATAAAATCCAGAGTCTGAATGAGAGGCTTAACCACCATGGGATGCAATGCAAACTTGGGAGTCTGCTCTGATAATGTTGTGGTGCTGACTGTTTCCCTTAAATCATCCAAGATAACATTATGATGAGAGTCCTCTCTAAGTGTGTGCAGATGCGAAGGAAGGCCAGGTATTCGTATTTAACAACATACGTTAGTGAGGGGGTGACCATTGTGTCAAGAGCCATCCCTTAGTTCGCACTTGAAAGGTCCTGTAATGTTGTCACTCTAAAATGATGTCAAGAGCCATCCCTTAGTTCGCACTTGAAAGGTCCTGTAATGTTGTCACTCTAAAATGATGTACATCCCCTCATGAATCTGTCCCTGACAGCCCGTGCCATAGAAACCTCTACCTTTTCATTCAGTAAAGGAAATCTCAAGATATACTATGAACCGACCACCTTAGCCTGTCGTCCAGCAAGTATTAGCATACATGTGAACTTTGAGATGTGTGAGTTGTGAAGGTTCACTAAAAGCGAACTAATTTAACAAAACTTGTGAAGAGCATGTAGCTGAGACCATAGTTGATCATCTGTTTATAAATTGACATATGCCTAGTTGTTTGCTGTAATGGCACATTGCCATCCGTTCTCATGATGAACTTTGTATTCACACCAATGTGAATGACGAAGAGTGTTGGTGAGAGGGCTTATCCCTACTTCATCCAAGTAGAGCAGATGAAGCACTTGGATAAACCATTCGTACAGTGGACATGGCTAGAGATTTTCTCATTCAGTGCTTATATCCCTCGTAATATTTCACTTGGAACCTCTAAGTTTTGTGGCCTTTGATAGAGCCTCTCTTATGACAATATGAAAGGCTTTGGGCCCTAGGCAATCCTCTAAAAACCAATAGAGCCCATGGCTTCGACCCTTGTTTCATTGATCAAGCATTTCAAGGTGTAATTATGGTCAATAATGAAGAATGCTCACATGAAATCTTCTTTGGTGGATGCTTTGAGTCCTGTTCTTTGGACATAATCATGAAGCTTTTGCCTTCATAAGAATCCCGTAGAACTTGACTGATGTAAGCTACGACTCCATACAATCTCTCCCTTCATGCACGATCATCATGGTCTGCATAGTCATTTGAAGTGGGAGACCCTTAGTGATGGCATGGTTGAAGAGGAAGGTAATAATATAGGGGAAATGGACTCTTGCGCGTGGATGATGGGCTTGTTGGAAGATATTTCAATGGGCCATATTCATTGGTGACATGTTAGATGATCCAATATCCTTCTTGCTGGCCAAGTCAAGACACAAGCCATATTCACAAACAAAAGAAAGGGAGGACATCATACTCACCTCCCTGTCGTAGAGCCTAGAGCCTATAAAGGCTCCTCCTCGAGCCTTGGAGCTTACAACCAAAGAGGCAGCCACCTCCACCTCCAGGCTGTTGTCTAGTACCACCAACCCCCCGCTAGTACACTGTACGAGTGATGAGGCTTTGCCAAAGGGCCAAGGGTCCAAGTGCCTCATATGAGGAATTTCTCACAAATGAACCAATGGGTCCTAATTTATAGGCTCAAATGAGGTGGTGATGGCCATAAGAGTTCCTCAAGAAGGTGAGCAAAGCCCATTGTATCTAATAATGGAACTAATGATTAGGACCCTCGCCATAACTGGACTCATCTAATGACACCGCAATGATGTCATGATGCATACGGGTCAGAAAACTATCTCGTGATAGAGTCCATAATGGGGCTAACTCTCCATTGTTGGGACTCTAAACAAGAGGAAATGCATGTGTTGTGTGCTCTGTCAAATATACTCAATACTCCACCCTCAAGTGACGACAAATGATTCATGGTGTTGTAAGTTGTAAGGCCCCCATTATGAGGAGACTCCATTGTGAGAGCCAAGACATTTGTAGAACCCTAACTTCCAAGTGAGATGAGGTTTGTGTGTGACCATTAATGGTAATAGATGATGTTTGTAAGCCTAGCCATGAGGTTAAGTAGGGCATAAACTTCCGAGCCATTGGGTTGCCATTCATGGCGAAAATAAAGGCCTTGTAGCACTGTGCGGTTTCCCTATAGAACCTTAATGGGGGGGAGTGCACAGGGGGGCTTTCCCAACTATGTCTATCTATGTGGACTCTCATTGTAAAAGCCAAATAAGCATGACCCATGTGTAGCTCCACACACCGTTTCCCACTGGTAGGCCCTTCATCTAGAGTCTGTTTAGATCCCCGTCTATGCTCCATATTGGGAGTGCGAGGGTCGACAATATCATCTTTGTAGGTGCATTGCCCTTGGCAATTTGTGAATCTGAGTTCTATCTCTCTTACTCTACATCTCTCTTTGTTTGCGTTCTTTCTTAGGTCTTTTTGTAGGTCTATTGTGCAATGCTATTATTTCTTACATGCATATTACAAAAAAATCGACGATTTTTAAATAAAAATCGTTTTTTAAATCGTGTGAACAATTTAAACGATTTTTAACGATTTTTATGAAGGTTTTTTTTCAAAAAAATCATTTTCAGCAAAAGACCTAGGGTCATATATTTTCAAATTTGCTTCCAGCTTCACTAATAGTTTCTAATCTTCTCTTACACACTCATCTTGAGAGCTTGAATTAGAAAGAAGTTAGAACATAAGGTGAGCTTTAGAGCACTCTGCAATAGAGCACGATCAGCCCTTGCAAGTTGCTTTGGAATTCAACCTTCTCTATTTTCCCTTTGCTTCAATCTTCCGTATTTGCCCCTTTCTTCAAGCTTCACTTTGACACTATATGCCCCTTGCCACTTGCCTTATAGAGTCTAGATGGGTAGAAAATAGTGTGGTCACTAGGGATTATAGACTATTGGGTAATTTTATTAGGTGATATTATATGTTGTT
>CM035410.1:162700513-162726608 GCA_020310875.1 Ceratopteris richardii
ATGATCGTGATGGCTTCTTCTTCCTTGTAACTAAGCTTCTTGCATAGTGTCTTCCCATCCATCTTGGGAGTGGAGCTTTCTCTCTCTACTATACTCGTGACACACACATTAAGACGTCGGGCTTGTGTCATCCTCTCTTCCTCAATGGTAGTGTGCACAATGACGTCTTCTTGTTTTTGTGCTTTTTGTTTCGCCACTTTCTTGATGTTTCTTCATTACTTCGACCATCCTTCTTTGGTTGCCTCTAACTTCGTGTCAATGCTTGTAGCAAAGGCTTCTATGAGCTCCATTTTAAGAGCTTCCTTTGTTTCTGTTCTAAGTTCACCTTCTTTGGGGGTGAGGGTTCCAATTGAGGCTTTGAAGAGTTTGATTTGTTTTGACATGCTCCCATTCTTCTTTATCTTTGCCCCTTGCTTCATGCTCTTTGTTGAAGCCTTCCACTTCTTTCTCGAGTTTAGAGATATGATTGATGATGAATGTAGTGGTCTTGTCGGTCGTTCTCTTGTTGTCTTTAATGACGACATTAAGTTTATCCTCCATTCTAATCAGATCCTTCGATTTGGCCATTGTCAATGCTTAGGAGGCTGTTTATTTGTTTAGGGCTTTCAGTTTTCAGGTTTTTAGGGTTTTTGATTTAGGGACCTTTTTTTTTAAAGGTGTTGAAGGAGGAGCATGTTGGCGAGAGGGGAAAGTGGTGGTAGACAGGGGAGGAGAGGGGGGCTGTAGATGGTGGAGATTACAAGGCTGGCTGGAGAGGGTGAGACGGGAGGGCTTTTGGGGGGGGGGGAGGGTGACAAGGGAGGATTGGTGAAAGGGGGTAGCCGCGAGTAGGCAAGGCATGGTGGAGGGGATAGAGCAAGGAGGGCACTAAGCAAGGAGAGGGAAGGTGGGAGGGGACACAAGAGGGGGCATGCGGGAGGGAGTAGGCGCACATGGGAGGGAGCACGACACAGAGGAGGGAAAAGGTGCACTCGAGAGGGAGCGGGGGGGGGGGGGAGAGGGAGAGGGGGGGGGGGAGAGAGAGAGAGAGAGAGAGAGAGAGAGAGAGAGAGAGAGAGAGAGAGAGAGAGAGAGAGAGAGAGAGAGAGAGAGAGAGAGAGAGAGAGAGAGAGAGAGAGAGAGAGAGAGAGAGAGAGAGAGAGAGAGAGAGAGAGAGAGAGAGAGAGAATGCTTTAGTAAATATGTGAGCTACATTTTCACTTGTAGGTACATAAGTTAGTTCAACATGCTTTTTAAATACTTATTCATGAATATGATGATATTGAATGTTAATATGCATTGTTGTGACACGATGAGTAGGATTCTTTGCAATAGCAATAACATTTTGACTCTCGGAAATTATCTGTAGGTAATGACACATTAACATCCATAGGTTCTTCATTGGTTTACAATCTCTCATTCCAAACCTTTCTAGAAGTTTGTCAGTGTACTTTTGTTGTGTCATATAGATACAATTGTTCATGAATCTGAATTCAATGCCTATAGAAAAATGTAAATTTCCAAGATCATTAATATCAAATGTATGTATAAGTTGTGACTTGAAGAATTAAAGATCTGAATCTTGGGGAGCTGCCATGATCATGCCAGTAACATAGATGAAGATTATAATCAAGACATCTGTCTCTTCTTTAACATAGAGGGTATGAGCTCCTTTAGTGTTTTCAAAACAATTAAATAAAAGATATAAATAAATATGCTCATACCAAGCCCTTGGTGCTTGCTTCAAACCATAAAGTGCTTCAATAGGCTTTCATACGAAGCATTCTTTACTTGGCTCCTCAAAACCTTCAAGTTGTTGAATACAGACATCTTCATGAAGATCACCATTTAGAAAAGCTATTTTGATATCTAATTGGTATACATTCTAGCCAAAAAATGCAACCTTGACTATGGTCATTCTAGATGTAGGTGCAAATGTTTCATCATAGTCAATACCTTTCTTTTGCGCACAACCTTTAACTACTAATCTGGCTTTATACTTGTCAATGGTACCATCTTTTTTTTTAATCTTCAAGATCCACATAACAACAACCTGTTTGTCTTTTGGTAACTCACAAAGCTTCCATGTTTAATTCTTGTGAATAGAAATTAGAATCATTTTTCTCTTGCATTGCTATCATCCAAACATGATTTTGTAAAGCATCTTTGATACTAGCAGGTTCATCTTCAACTAAAGTTAGTTCAAGAATATTATTAATTCGGGAATCTTCTGCGTAATTTACGTTGTTTGTTTGATCTTTCTTTGTTTGATTTTTGATCCTTCGTGTTATAAACTTTCCTATCCGACTATCTTCAACAATTTGAAAGAACCATTTTGGAATGTTCTTGAATGCTAGTGGAGCATCTTCTCCTTCTCTTTCTTTTGTAGCTCTTGAGGTTTCTCCAACTTCATTAGTTGGTATGTCAAGAATTGGTTTAGGAATACATGGAGATGATAATGAAGATAGGGATGGTGCGGGAAATACCTTTCTCTTTATCTCTATCAACTGAAGTTTTTGGGGTTTGAGAAGGTGGAGCACCCCCTCTATATGACTAAATGTAAGCATCCAATTTGGACTTGAAAAGTGCCTAATCATTTGTTTTAATAAAGTCTTGAATTTCTACATGTTTATCGTAAATGTGACTTTCTGCAACATAAACATTGCGTGAGAGCTGGATATCAATTGTTTCTGGTACATATAATCTATATCCTTTACTTTCAATGGCATAACCAAATTCCAATGAACAATGCTCTCATCGCTTTGACATTGACCTTACCATGATCCTACTTTTCAAAGTGAACATAATTTGGAGATCCAAAAACTGTAAAGTAACTCACATTTGGCTTCTTACCATAATAAGCTTCATAAGGTATGCTGACCTTTGAAGCTTTTGTGGAAGACTTATTAAGAATGTGATTAGTTATATGTATTGCATCAAACCAAAATTTTGGTGCAAGTTTCTTTGAAGATAACATACAGTTGGAATTTGAGGTCTGTGGAAGCATACAAACAACACAAGGAAGAAGAAGAAGCTTAGAGCACAACACACAATATTGAATGTATTCCAAAGTGAATATACAAAGATAAGTAACCTGTAAGGGTTATATGAGTATATACAAGTCCGAGGAAAAAGCCTCCCAAAGAAGGGAAAAAGTCCTCTGGTGGCCCTAATTGTGTTCACGCACATCACTACTGAAATATATCAACAAATCCCCCTTGGGAGTGATGCAGTGAACAAGCTATTGGCACTCATGTATAAGGTAGTTCCAAGCTATGTGGACAGAGATCAATCCACAAAAGGAAGTAAGCCCAAAGCTTTGCTGAAAGCTTCAAACTTCTCCCTAGGCAGAGCCCTTGTGAAACGGTCTTCAAGGTTATCCTGTATGGGCACATATGCCAAACTGATCTCTCCAAGAGAGAACCTCCCCCTTATATAATGATAATGCATCTCAATGTGCTTTGTGCGAGCATGGAACATAGGGTTCCTCACAACTTCCAATGTGCTTTGATCTTTAGTGAAGAAGGTGGTGGAAGAAGACTGACCAACATCGAAATCAGCCAAAAGGTGTTTGAGCCAGTGGTTAGCAATGGGATGGCAACGTCGTAGGCAACAGGTTTAAGTTGCGAACCCCAAGCTTCGATAAAGTTGCATACAAATTGATTTTTATTTAACATTTTTAAAATTCTAGATATCCTAGGCGTAAGAAATTCCTCTTATAAATGCTTAACTATCATAAAACAGGCATGAACACAAGACATAATAACATTTTATGCAGTGTACATATCAAATATACAGGTCCTCGATGTGTCTTGTCATGTACATAAATGCATATATGTATAGTACATACCTACATACATGCGTAAATTATATTATATTACATACATAGTTGTAAATATATACTATATACATACATGATACATACATTATTACGTACATATATACATGGTACATACATATTACATAGATACATGGCACATAGATGCATACATACATGTTATATACATAGTAAGTACATACTACACACATACAAACATATATATATATATATATATATATATATATATATATATATATATATATATATATATATATATATATATATATATATATATATATATATTAGATACATACATAAGTAAATACACGTCTTTGAATAAACATAGAGTAATAGATTATAGGAATAACGTAATACATACATACATACATAAGTAAATAAACATATCTTTTTATAAACATAAAAAATAGGAATAAACATACATACATTACACATATAGAACAAACATATATAAATACATACATATATAAGTAAGTACATATACATGCATATGCATGATGTTGGAATGATCATATGGTAAGTGGGACAATGTATACTCTCTTTATCCCCTTCGTTTTTTTTCTTTGGGAGGCATTGGTCTTTTTTACGTGAAGATTCAGCTTACCAATTTATTTTTTAATTCATGGTTATAAAGGTCAAAACTTAAAAGACCCTTTCATGTGGATCATTTTTGGACTATGGGAAAAGTTCTTTTTTTTCTTTTTTTAAATGGATAAGCAACGCGTTGTGAATGTGTATGCAATGCGGAGTTGCATTGCGAAAGTTGTGAACTTCTGCAATGCCTTGCATATGCAACATTGGTCTTAGCCACACACACTCAACAACCACTGCAAAAGATGCCGTATACTAAGCCTCATAACTAGAAGTGGCCATAGTAGGCTGCTACTTGCTCAATCAAGATATGCGTGAGCTACCAAGCATGAAGTGGTTTTGACAAGAAACGCTGACAGACTTTCGGCCAAAACCAAAAACTGTTTGAAGCACATAAACACTTCAAGCCTTTGTTTTCAATGAATACACATATGCATGCCTCGAAAAATCATCAATAAAAGCCACAAAGTAAAGGTAATTCCCAAAAGAAGATGTCTACATAGGACCACATACATCACTGTGAACAAGCTATAATTTCTAAGTAGCTCTAATTGAACCATCTTTTGGGAAGGAGGAACGTTGCATTTTGTCCAAAATACAACATTCAAAGACATGTTTACCAGGTGCCTCAAGTTTCGGCAGAGGACTTCATTTTAGATTTCTGTGGGCATAGCAAATTAGCAAAATTCAGATGACCAAAGCGTGCACGCCAAAGCTTTGGATCTAAGATAGCTTAAGAATCTTGAACTATAGATGCTGAATTATTAAGGGATTTTGCATATTCTATGAGCTTATACAGCTCACGACATAAAATGCGAGAAGCAATAGTAACATCACCATTCCACAGGTCACGAATTTTACATCTGTCATTGGTAAATTTTACAAGCAAAGCCAATATTGGCTAATGTTGAAACTGAGAACAAATTTTTCTTGATCCCTAGTACAAACAACATCTTACAATGTGAAAGAACTACCATGAGCAGTAGTCAGAATGATCTTACCAACTTCCATGGCAGAATAAGAGGAGTTGTTTGCACACTTGATTCTATTCCTTGTAGGGATAGGCTGAAGTGAACTGAAGTTTCATATGTACAACCATTCCATCCTCTCTTTTGTTTGCCTCTTTTGGAGACAGTTGTGGACAACTCTTTATGACATAATCATTTCCTTTACAATATTTGCAGAATTGTTTCTTTTTTTTTTTGTTTTTTCAAAATTCCCCCCCTCCTCTTTGGCTTCCTTCTTAGATTGTGCAACATTAGCAGATTTTTGCTTATAAGTAGATAAGCTCCATTTATCTTTGCCCTTCTTGCTAGCTAAGAAAGCTTTGTCTGCAACATGCATAATGGATAGGCTCTGCCTGGACTCATCTTCTTGCAATAAAACAGAGACTAACTCCTCAAATGTTAAGGCAGTTGGATTGTCGTTCATCATCAACGGAAGAGTAGAAGCAAAACTTTGATATGAGTCTAGAATACCATTAAGAATAGTATGCACCACTGATCTATCTGGCAAGACTTCAACACCAAAAATCAACTTGCTCTTTCAAATTTTTGATCTTTCTCAAAAGACTGTCCATTGAATCTCCTTTAGTCATATGCTAACCTCTCCAAATGTTTTTGGAGGTAAGCAACACAAGCCTCATTTCTTGCTTGATATAAAATAGTAAGTGTATCCAAAAGAATCCTTTTGTTGTTTTGCACGAGTTATTATGAGGGATAATTCATGTTTGAGGGACAAAGCTATCAATGCATGAGCATGAACATGAGCATGAGCATAAGCATCTCTTGCATCCCATAGAAGTTGCTCTATAGTAGGTGCAACACAAACCATAACACGAATAGGAATTGAAGATCGTCATCTTCAATGCAATCTGCATTCGTTTTTGAACACCCTGCACAATATTCCACAGTCCTCTTGCCACCAATACATGACACATCATATATGTCCATTACGGGTAATTCATGCTATCCAACTTTTTTCGACACCTAACATACAAAATACATCATTGCTTTGAGCTATGGCCATTGACTAAAATACCCTTATGAAGAAAAATGATTGTATCTCAAAAAGTTGAACAGAACTACCTTGTCGAGCTCTATTAGACTTGTTGGAGACTTCAAACGTGTTGTATTCGAGGACCGAAACCTGTATATATGTTTGGGACAAAAGGGCGAAATTGCGTACATTGGTTCTTCGATTGTGCATTCACTGATCGAATCATGCTCAGATAAAAATTGCGATATGAGAGGGCAAAGCAGTTTTGAACTTCTTATTACCTTGTGTATGGTCACGAATTTTCATGCGATTGTGAGACTATGAGCAGAGGGACCCTTGATGAAGCGGCAACGTGCTTAGATACCAATTGTTGGAGTTTGAGGTCTACGGAAGGATGTGAAGAGCACAACGAAGAAGTAGAAGCTGAGAGCGGAACACACAATACTGAATGAATTACCAAGTGAATGTACAATGATAAATGATCGGTTAGGGTCAAATGCTTATGTACAAGCCGAGACAAAAACTTCCTTAAGAGGGAAAAAAGTGCCTCGACGGTTCTAAGTGTGTTCACACACATCACTACCTAAATATATCAACACATACTACACATTATTTAAACACATGTCCTATTTTTTTCTCTCCACATACCTTTGTGCTTCAAAGTATAAGAAGTAGTGAGCCGATGAGAGATACTTTTGCCTTTAAGAAAGGACTTAGTCTTTTGATAAATACTCTTCTTGTCATGGACAAAGGAAACCATCATGAACCTCAGATTCCATGTGTCTTCTATATCTCATGATTGGTTTAGGATTTGGAGAAACCAATGCTTCCATTACATCCAAAATGTGCAAAATCCTATGATCGACTTTGTTCTTGCCTAATTCTGATATCGAAACGGCATGTTTCGAATTGATGACATCATGCATGACATCATCAATTTGTAACCGCCATTGATGAACTACCCTTGAATTCCTATATAAGGAGGGGTCGCCCACATACACTCTTAGTCCTGCCAATGCCTGTCTTGGGAGCTTAAGGAGCCATGATCACCAAGTAAGTACTTTCAAGTTCTAGTTCGAGTTCTAATCTTGTCCTTTGCTCTAGTCTTGTTTAGTCTTCTATCTTGGACATCCTCTCTTGTCGTGTTGTAATCTCGTAGTACAAGATCCTTTGAAGTTATTCCTTGTATCTAGCTATCTCCTTGAAGGGAGTTCTTGTAATCTAGAGATCTTGCTTCATACCTACGGTCCCGGACTGTGGGATCTTTTGTATCATCTCTAGTTGAGTTGTTTATATGTTGTGGGACTTCTTCTATCAATTATATATTCTTGTATTATTTCCCTACGTGGATGATCCTGTAATCGAAAGTGTAATTCCAAAATCTTGTCTAGTCTAGTCAGAGGGCACAATCTACGGCTCGCTTGACATTTTGCCAAGACTAGCTTTTATCCAAGACCATGTATCATGGAGAACACTTGTGAGCTGATTGTTGCATCACTTTAGAGTTTCTTCCCACAAGTCGAGGAGTTAACTCATCGACGAACAAAAGTTGAGATGGACATCCTATGCATATAGGTGCACTCATCCAAGAATTATAAGAACGAATCGGGAGTCTTTAAGCAAATCCAGGAAGTATTCAAGTAAACCTGCATCCTAGTTCATCCTTCATGAAGGAACCCTATATTTGCATGCCAGAAAAGTTCGATGGTGATTTCACAAAGTTTCATGGGTTCTTGCAACAAGTCAAAGTGTACATCGGTATGGAGCCTTATAGATACCTTGATGATGCATCGAAGGTTGGTTTTATTAGAACCCTTCTCTCTTGTCAAGCATTATCATGGTTCGCCCCAATCTTGGACAAGGACATGGTAATATTTCGTGACTATGAGAGGTTTCTTGTAGACCTCACCATCACGTTTGGAGTTGTAGACACTATTCAAATGGAAGAAACAAAACTATAGAAGCTATATCAAGGTAATCATTGTGCCTCTTCCTATGCATCACTTGGCACGAAGATTATTTCATAAGCCAATTTAGATGGGGTTTAAGAGATGATGTGAACGATCTTTTGCTCAGGATGCCAGAGGTTAAGACTTTGAATGAATACATCACACAAGCCATTTAATGTGATAAGTGCATTTTTGAAAGGAAACACGAAAAATAAGTAGATGGAAGACTTCGCCAATGGAAACCCTTCCAGCCCGCTTGTAGAGAAGAACCTATGCTTGAACCAATGTAGATAGACGTAACTAGGTTCCAACCTCTTAACTCCACAGGAAAAGCAAAGAAGGTGAGATAACAAGTTATGCCTCTATAGTGTAAACTCTGACCATATTGAAGTTAATTGTCCCAACAAGAGAACAAACTCGAGAGTGGCACTAATCCTTGTAGTGGAGGGAAATGAGGATGTCCAATTGTAAGGAGATCGTACAACCGAACCATGATATATAGAAAGGGTCTCGTAATTCGAGCAACACCCATAGAAACATGTCTTGCTCCTATCATGTTGATCATGCCTACGAAGATCCTTTCCCTTACAACCTAGTTGATTCAAGAGCCTCCTCATGTTTCATCGATGAAGGATTGGGCATGAAACACAAGATTCTAGTGCTTTAGAAGAACAAACCAGTAGTAGTCGAAGTAGTGGATGGATGATCTCTTACCAAGGAAACCACTTCGTCAAGAGTACACCTTGGTGATCATGATTCCCACATACATTTTAATGTTATGTCAAGTTCGATAAACCATGTTATCATTGGAATGCCTTGGCTAAAGAAACATAAACCAGATATTGATTGGGAGAAGAATAAAATCACTTGTCTCGATATCCAAAAGAATCCAAGATACATAGGAGCCAAAGCCTTCATGCATGCAGCAAGAAAGGAATCAACATATATGATCTATGCTTTGCCAGTTCAAGAGTCCAAGAAAGATGATCCAATAAAGCTGCCTAGTGAGTACCAAGATTTTGAAGATGTCTTTGAGAAGAAGAATGCAGATATCCTCCGAGAGCACATACCTCATGATTGTGCCATAAAACTTCAAGAGGGAGCACAAGCACCCTTCATACCGATCTATAGACTATTCCGAGAAGAACTTGCAGAGTTACCTAAGAATATTGATGAGAATCTAGCCAAGTTTTTTATCAGACACTCAAAGTCTCTTGTAGGAGCACCTATCCTATTTTTAAAGAAGAAGGATGGCACTCTCCGAATGTGTGTAGACTATCGTGGATTGAATAAGGTAACTATAAAGAACAAATATGCTCTACCACTCATATCACAGCTCTTTGAACGCCTTGGGAAAGCAAAGTTCTTCACAAAGATTGACCTTTAGAAGCTTACAATGTTGTCAAGGTCAAAGAAGGAGACGAATGGAAGACAACGTTTCGAACAAGGTATGGGCATTTTGTGTATGTAGTTATGCCATTCGGTCTCACAAATGCTCTAGTCGTCTTTCAACATATGATGAGTGATATCTTTGGAGAGTATTTAGATTCTTTTTTGGTAATATACCTTGATGATAACTTGATTGACAAAAAATCTAGAGGAACATGAATGCCATGTAAAGATAGGCCTAAAGAAAATGAGAGAAAAAGGTTTATATGCGAAATTGGAGAAGTTCTCTTTCCATCAGACATAAGTGGAATTCTTAGGGTACATGAAAGGAATCTTTATGGATCTTAAGAAGATCGAGACAATCCTTGATCGGCAACCACTTTTATGTGTTGGAGATGTACAATGTTTTTTAGGGTTTGCCAATTTTTATCGGATATTCATAAGAAATTACTCCAAGATAGTGACATCTCTCACAAAGCTTACAAAAATTGCAAAATTCTCATGGACTGAAGAACAAGTAGAAAAAGTATTCTAAACCTTGAAATCAACATTCACTACTTCTCCAATTCTAGTGCATCTTGATCCTACCAAGCCTTTCTTTCTAGAGAAAGAGGCATCAGATATTGCCATAGGGATCATTTTATCCCAACGTGGAGATGATTGACACTTACATAGAGAGAGAGAGAGAGAGAGAGAGAGAGAGAGAGAGAGAGAGAGAGAGAGAGAGAGAGAGAGAGAGAGAGAGAGAGAGAGAGAGAGAGAGAGAGAGAGAGACTTACTTTTTAACGTCTATTAGAGGCCAAAATCGGCCTATGAGACAAAACATATGCATCAATATGGTCCAATCCACTGTGATCCCAAAAGGAAAATAACGTGTGAGTACCGCAAACGGGTATAAAAGGAGTGGATAGTAACTGGCATCAAGGGTGTGGGGTGCTATGGGTATGCACTCTATATGCTCAATGGGTGAGATACAAATATGATATGCATAGGGAGGGGAGGCTCGATGGTATCACAACCCACTAAATGCCTGGAGTGGGTGTAGGATATAATGCATCGGTGGGTAAGGCATCATGGCGATCCTCAAAATGCTCTGAACGTCCAAATCGATAGGGGTGCGCTGTTGACATCTTCGTATGTCCATGTCATGGCGTGCGTGAATCACCTGAATCTCTCTCTGATGTGGACGGGCTCTTCGGAGTGGGGGTCTCGGTCGTCGACGCTATCATCTAAGCTCCTTTGCTCTGTGTAATGTGACACCCCGCATCGAGCTGGGTCCTCGAGTGGCTGTGGGTCTGAAAAAATCTGTAATATAAGTCTGAAGGGGGGGGGGCAGGTGTATCTCCATCTGTTGCTGGAGGAGTGATGCACGGCGGTGCTTGAGCTCTACTAGGAAACGACCTAGAGGGCGCTGGCCCTCTGTCCCCAATAAAGCCCTGATCTCTCTGGGCCCATTGAAGAGCTGTGGGTAGTGGTCTCTGATGTCCTCATATGCCTGGCATCTACATGTGTAGTGCTCCTCGTCCTCCACCTCCTCTCTACATATCCTGCATAATCTCTCATCCCTCGGGGTATGTGTGGCTCGCCCAACCTCAATCTCGAGCTGGTGTGATGATACTCTGAGCTGCCCAATGGCCACTCTCTCAGTTGGTGCCATATATGTATCCATGTATCGTGGTCTCTGAATGAAACCATCCACTGTCACAGTCAAGAAGTGCTCTCTGTAGTGTTGCCTCTTTGTGGGGAGAGGCTCCCGTGGTGCTATCCATGTCTCCCTGATGTGTGTCTGTAGTAGGTCCTGACGGATGATCCTATTCCTCTCCGAACGAGAGAGGGTAATGTGGGGGGAAGAGAGGTCATACTGAAAAGGGGGGAGATCCGTAATGCTCATGCCATGGTCTGCTAACCATCGGTAAGTCTGTGGTGAGTCGGCTAGTTGGGAGCTCTTTGACTCTCAGAAAAAGGTCACCAATTGGAAGAGGGCCTCCACTAGCATGGGTGGTGAGCCAAGCTCAGCTTGTATACTGTCATTTGGAATGGAGGGCTTGCTCTGCAGCAAGAGTGAGATCATGGTGACCTTGGGCCTCTCAATCCGCGTCCACATCGCCTCTGTGATCCCTGGTGCCCATACTGCTTCTGCGTACATCAATGCGGGTGTCACTAGAGTGTCAAAGAGCCACCCCTTATTCCGGGGCTCCTGAAAATGTGTCTGAAAGCAGTGTCTCTCCAATCCTCCAAGTGCCGCATAGCCTCGCGTCAATCTATCTCTCGCGGCCTGTGCCATGGAGGATATCCCTGTGCTTCTTGAGAAGGTGACATCTAGGTAGACGTAGGAGTCCACTACCTCTATCTGTCCTCCAGCCTCTGTGAAAGAGGCGCGATGGCGTACTGTCGTGGAGGTATGGAAGATCATGACCTTGGTCTTGCCAAGGTTCACTGTGAGTCCTCTCTCCATGCAAAAGGTATCGAGTGCCTGTAAATGTGTCTGCAACCCCTCCTGTGACTCATAAAGCAGGACAATGTTATCAGCATATAATAGGATGTGTACTGGCGTACCTTCGAGGTCTCCTCCTCTCCCTTCTGCTCGGTGTATATACTCCGTGATCTCGTCGATGTAGAGACCGAAGAGAGTGGGTGAGAGAGGGCAACCTTGTTTCACACCAATGGTGGTAACAAGGCTGTCTGATAGACCGCCAGGGCAGCGTACCCTTCCTGTGACTCGTGCATACAAAGCGCGGATGGCCCATAGCATGTCCGATGGTAGCTGTAACTCTTGGAGCCTCCGTAGTAGTCTCTCTCGAGGGACCATGTCGAAGGCTTTGCAGAAATCCACAAAGCAACAGTATAGTCTCTGCTTCCTCGCCTTCGTGCTCTCAATCAAGCAATGAAGCACGAAGATGTGGTCGATGGTGGAGAAAGTGCGGCGGAAGCTTGCCTGGCCGGCTGCTCTGATCCAAGCTCCCTCAGCTGTGTACTGAGCTCTTCCTCTAGTACTGCCCCATAGATCTTGGCCAGGATATGGCCTATCATAATAGTCTTGTAGTTCCCTGGGTCCATCATATCGCCGGACTTATGGATAGGCGTAATGGTATGCACAGTCCATGGGTCAAGAAATCCCTCAACCAAAGCTCGGTTGAAGAGATGGGCGATCAAGTGGGAAACTACATCTTCTGCGTATATAAAGTGTTCTCCCTCTAGCCCCGTGTGGTCTGCTGAATGGCCATGCCGTAGCCTATGGATGGCCTGTCGTACCATGCCTGTCGTGAAGAGGGTGGATATCACAGGACGTGGTGTGGGAGGAATCGGCAATGGTGGCTTTTGTGGGACGTCATATAATCTCTGGGCATAGGTGTGCCAAGTCGGAGGATCTGCTATGGGTGTAGGTGGGTGTGGCTCACGTAGTGCCCTCCACGCGGTGGCACAATCCCTACTCATGAGAAGGTCGATCAACTCTGCCTCCTGTCTCTCCTCGAAAGCTCGCCGCTTCTGGCGTGTGAGGGCTCGCATCTGTCGTCGTGCCTCCCTCTCTGTGATGGATCCCAAGATACTCTGTGCTCTGAGATGTCGGTATAGTCGCCTACATTCCTCATCGTACCATCTATTCTGGGGTGTATGCCCCAGCCGTGTTGAATGTGCAGTGCTTTGGGTGGTGTATGGGAAGCTGAGAGTAGCAGATGTATGGAGGATCGAGGAGAAGTGGGCGGTGAGGGTGTCCAAGGAGGAAGAGGGATCAAGGGAGTAGATGCGCTCTCGAACATGGGAGGTATAGATATGTGCTAGCTCATGTCTAAAGTGAATGGTGGTATGGGCTACTGGCTGTATGGTGACGGGGTGGGATATGCATGGTGAGCCGTGAATGGATAGGGCAAGATATGCGTGATCAGCTCCAATCGGTAAGGGTGGGATAGTGAATGAGGCGATGAGATGTGCCGCCTCCGGGGGTCCGATAACATAGTCTACCACACTGCCTCCCTCTGGTGTTGTGGGTGGAATGCAGTTGAGACCCCTCGAGGTGGGCCAGGTCCCCATCCCATTATATATAACGAGACGGTGTGTTGCTCCCATCTGGAGTAGGTGTCGGCCGTATGAGGTGGGTGTGGCGGTGTCGGCTGAGGCTCTGAGTGTAGGCATGTCCTCTATGGTGCAGAGCATCTCAGGGTCGTCAAAGTCGTAGATATCACACTGGTGGCTCTGAGTGGGGGCATTGAAGTCTCCTACAAGGAAGACTTCACCCATCCCGGTATACTCCATAATCGTGTAACTGAGGCAGTCATATGGCGTTGTGGTGTCTGGTCCCTCCCCCCTGATAGCTGCTCGGGGGAATGTGTGAAGCGCGAACCAATGGGTGCAATATAGCATACGGCGAAGTACGCTGCTCTCTCCTCTGATAGCTTGAGGCGTATCCACATGGAACGTTCCTCTGGGTCTCTGGCTACCACCTCTACCATGTGCTGTAGCGACTGTCTGTAGAGCACGGCTACTCCTCCTGATCCTCGTGTGGTGTGCTGTCTCATCTGGCGGCAATGAGCTGACTCCCACATATAGCCCTCAATCCTCGGTAGGCTTCTCCTCTGGCTCTCGTGTGTCTCTGTCAAGAAGATCATGTCTCTGCTCTCCATCACATCCTCGAGGCGCCCTGGATGTGTCCACAAAGATCTATTGAAGTTCTAGAATGCAATGTGCACCTCCTAGATTGCAATGTGCACCTCCTTCCGTGCTGTCTCATAGGTCGCGAGTCCCTAGTCAATGGGCCGTCCATCAATGATGACCCGAACGTCTCTGTATTGGGCACGATGTCACTCTGGTATGGCTTGGAGGACACGCGGCATGCATGCCTGCATCCGTGTGAGGTCGTCATCCAAATAGATGGGGGTGCCCAGTGTAGTGCGTAGTACCGCCCGTCGTCTTAGAAAGTCTCTCCTCCCAACCTCATCTGAGAATTGAAGGATAATTGCTCTGCTCCGTGTGGTGTCCCGTCCTTACGTCTTCAGAAGGCCAAAATGACCTATGAGACCAAAAGTTACAAAACTGGTGAATCTGATACAAAATCTGAGTACCAAAGGAAGTGGTACTGAAAATGAAAGATGTAAAATAGCTGGGAAAGGCTAACACCAAGACTAATACAACAAAGGGCTGATACATAGGAGGGATGTGCTGATATACAAGGTTGGAGATCTATCCTCATCTGCACTGTGGGGGTCTGAAAAGTACAGCTCGAATCCTCCGCTGTAGTCTCCGTCGATATTGTGTAGCACCTCTCATTCTCGGTTGTCTAGATCTCCCTAGCTCCATTGCTTGGTCTATGAGAGTGCCAGTAGTGGTTGTATGAGTGTGGACAGAGCTCTGTACTAGATGCTCTACTGACCGCTCTCTTAGCTGCCCAGTGTCTGTCTGGTGTAAAGAAATCCGTAATCTGTCTCTTGGATTGTCTCCCTCCAGCTCTCCTCAGTAGAGTGTCTCTATGTCTGTGTACCTCTAGTAGATATAGTCCAGGACATCTCTGATCCTCAAAACTCATGACTCTAGATAGAGGCCCAAAACCCTCTCTGAATAGACAATGCAAACGGCCCCGTATCTCATAGTATACCGTGCAATGACATATGTAATGTAGCTCTGTCTCTGGCTCTAGGTGACATAGACGGCATATCTTGCTATCTGCTGGTACCCCTCTGAATCTTCCAGTCTCAATCTCAAGTTGATGTGAGGATGTGCGCAACTGGCCAATGGCACAACGCAAGGCATGGGAAAGGTGTGTATCCATATAGCTAGGTCGAGTCTCAAACCCATCCGTTGTGAGGTGTAGAAGATGCTCTCTATAGAAAGCCATCTTCGTACCCAACTCCTGCGTAGGCTCAATCCATGTCCTCCTGGTGTCCAGCTGGATCAGATCCTGACGAATGAGTCTAGTAATCTCCACCCGTGTCAGGTACATCAGGGGTGTCTGTAAAGAGTACTGGAAAGGAGGCAGCCTGTCCATGGTAAAACCATGTGTCTGAAACCATGATGTCATCTGTACAAACCAGCATGATGTATCCCCCTGCAGGGCTAGCTGTCTGGATGACTCGAGGTCCAGCCCCGTATATCTATCTCTGGGAGTGTCCCACAGGCTGTGTACAAAGGAGACTACTCTAGTGAGTGCCTCAATCTCAGTAAAGGGGAGCAGCTAGCTCCGCTCGAATGATATCATGTGGTACGGAGGCCTTGGCTCTAATCAGCGTAGAGATCATAGATACCAAGGGCCTCTCCATGACGTTCCACCCATCCTGACCTATAGAAGGTCCCCAAACCTATACCCCATATAGCATAGTAGAGGCAACCAAAGTATCAAAGAGCCATAACTTTGTCCTGGGTTCCTGAAACTGAACTTGCGAGCACATCCTCTCCAATCCTCCCAAAGCTGCAGATGCTCTAGTCAATCTAGTCTCTGCTGCTCTCCTCAAGGAAAATCTCGGTCTAGTGAATACTACCCCCAGATATGTGTATGCATCTGCCATCTGTATACTCCACAACCTCCTGCCCATATTTGAAAATAGGTGTTGATCTCCTGATCCACTGCGGTGTGGTGTTAAACACCATAACCTTGGTTTTACCAAGGTTTACAGATAGACCCTTTGCAAAGCTGTGTAGAGCATCCAAGTGTCGTTGCATACCCTTCGGTGAGTCAGACATCAAAACAATATCATCAGCATATAACAACAATGGGATCCACGTCCCTGCCAACTCGGCCCCTCTATCACCCTCTCTGTCAATGTAATCAGACACCTCATCAACATACATACCAAATAGCGTAGGAGACAGTGGGCAGCCCTGTTTCACTCCAATAGTAGAGTGAACTAAATCAGATACCCCTTCTGGGGTGCAAACTCCTCCCACCACTGATCTGTACAAAGCCATAATCCCCCGCATCAACTCTATGGGTACCCCCATCTCCTGTAGTCTGCGCATCAATCGAGCTCTCTGCACCATGTCAAATGCTTTGCGGAAGTCCACAAAGCTACAATAAATCCGCTTGCCGTGTGACCTTCCCTCTTCAATGATGGCTCTAAGCGTCAAAATATGATCAAGAGTGGAGAGACCCCTCCTGAAACCTGCCTGACCCTTTGCCCGCATACCCTCACCCTCTGCCCTATCACTCAAGCGCTGCTCAAGAATGGATGCATACAACCATGCCAATGTGTGTCCAACCATAATAGTGCGGTAGTTTCCCGGCTCTATAGGATCCCCTGCCTTGAAGATAGGCACAATAGTAGACAATCTCCAAGTCTCAGGTAACCCTTCACACATGGCACGATTGAACAACACTGCAAGAACCTCCATCAACATATCCCTAGCATGAATAAAATGCTCCGCCACCAGACCGTCATGGTCATATGCCCTCCCGGTCCTCATCCTGTCAATGGCCGTATGTACCATTCGAGCGGTAAAGAAAGTGCTCGTGGCTGGGTACGGCTCTGCAGGGCCCGGAAGGGGTTCTTGTCGAGGAACCATATATAGCGATGTCGCATACTGACCCCATACATCAGGTGAAGTAATTGCTGGTTGAGTTGAGTGCTCATGAAAAAGTCGCCATGCCTCTCTTGAGTCCCTGCTCAAGAACATTTGAATCCCTGCTCAAGAGCCAAGTAAGCCTGCTTCTTCCGCCTCACAAGGCGATGGAAAGCAATCTGAGACTGTTTGTAAGTGATAACTCCTAGCGGAAGATCCCTCTGAAGCTTGGCTCTCATCTCTCTCCATTCCTCGTCATACCAACTATTCTGGGGCATGCTCCTAGACTGTCGCCTCCGAACCGGCCGGGTGTGTGGATATGCCACGGATGCGGCACTATGCAATGTCTCCGTTAGTAGAGTGGTGCACTCCAGTGAGAGACTTGGACCAACTGTGCGTAGACGGTCCCAGATCTCTTTTGTATAAACGGAATCGGTCTCTGGTCTAAATGTGTAACGGGTATGTGACCTGCCTATTGATGTCTGGGTTGTATTGTATTGAAAAGAGATCCACTGCTACACCCACTGGTCTAGCTCCCACTGTGAAATCCTGAATGCAAGGGATGAAGCTCGGCTATGTCATGATATAGTCCACTGTACTGGCTCCATGTCTATGTGGAAAGCAAGTGAAACCAGCTGCCCCAGGAAATCTATGTAGGCCATTAAGTATGGCTAACCATGCGTAGTCGTCATCTCAATGAGATATCTCCCATACTCAGTCTGCTCTCTATCATGTGAGCATCTGTCGAGCCCCAACTCACCCACATCCATCTCTCTAAGCATCTCATTTGAAGTGTCGTAGAAGACTGTATGTGAGTTGCCCGTTTAGGCATTGAAGTCCCCTAGGAGAATGATATCACCATCCCTAGAGAACTCCCAGATATCATCATCTAGAAGAGAGAAAGGTGATTGCCCACTGGGTGCAGCATATACAGACGTGACGTACTGGGAGGGAAGTAACATATGGCAATGTATAAAAATCGACCTGTGTCAGCTCTTAGCCTCACCCACATATATCGAGCATCCTCATCTCTCCGTACGATGTGTAGTAGTGGCTGCAACTCCTCTCTGAATAGCAGTGCTACTCCACCTGACCCTCTAGTTCCATGTCCGGATCTCGCGTTTAGCCTCTGGGCTGTCTCCCATCTATATCCCACCACATGCGGCATCAATTGTCCAGGGGCCTGGTGGGTCTCTGAGAAGAAAACAATGTCTCTATCTCTGAAACTGTCTTCAAATGCATCAATGTCCAACTCCATAGATCCATTACAGTTCCAAGTAGCCATCTTCAATGTGGTCCCATAGGTCTCACACCGTCATGTAGTGCGTCGCTCGAGAATCACCACCCGACCATCTTTGTAGAAGGCTAGCTTTTCCTTCTCTCGTGCCGCTCTAATCTCTAGCATTACCTCTCTCATATGCGCAAGCTGTGAGAGAGTGAGGTCATCGCCAGGGAAAACACCTGTCTTCTTGAGAACTTGTCTCTTCCTCAAGAATTCCTTCTTCTCTTCCAATGAAGGAAAGCGCAATATAAGAGCTCTCTCCTTTGAAGATTCTCCAAGGCCCTCGCTTTTCTTGCCTACTCTCCATGCCTTTGTATGCAAAGGCTTCTCCATCCCCATCATGGATGTGAGGGTTTTGACCTCCTTTTCCACATCATTTTTGTCCTTGAGGCCGGTTACTCTCACATGTAGTGCCCTTGTCCGCCTTCTTTGTTCCTCTTCGAGGGTCATGTTGATAAGAGTAGGTGTACAAGGAGCTTCCTTACTTTTCCCTTTCTTAGCCACTTCAATCCATTTTTCGGCCTCTTGTACTTTCTTTTGCGTTTCGGATAAGTCAAACTTTGAAGATTTTGGTTTCAAGTGTTAGGATGGGATTAGGGTTTTGGGTTGGGGTTTATTTTAGAATTAGGGTTAACATAAGGGTTTTGGGTTGGGGTTTAATTTAGGATTAGGGTTAGGATTTGGATTTCGGGTTCCGGTTAGGGTTTATTTAAGTTCGGGTTAGGGTTACGGCAGGTGACGAAGGAGGGAAGGATGATGTGAGGATTGGGGACGGCTCTCGACATGGTGGGCGGCAGAGGCTTGGGTTGGGGGGATGTGGCTCGCTATATGGCTGTTAGGGTTTCTGTAGGCCCGACGCTGGGCGGAGCAGAAGACTGGTGGAGGCAGCAGAGCGACAACAGCAGGTTGGCGTTAGGGTTTTTTTTTTTCAGGTTTTTTCAGGGACGATGCTGGCGGGAGCAGCAGACTGGCAGGCCTTTAGGGTTTCTGCAGGGCCGACACTGAGCAGCAGATTAGGGTTCGCGAGCAGCAGCAGACATGGAGAGAGAGAGAGAGAGAGAGAGAGAGAGAGAGAGAGAGAGAGAGAGAGAGAGAGAGAGAGAGAGAGAGAGAGAGAGAGAGAGAGAGAGAGAGAGAGAGAGAGAGAGAGAGAGAGAGAGAGAGAGAGAGAGAGAGAGAGAGAGAGAGTCATATTAACGTCTTCTGGAGGCCAAACTTGGCCTATGAGACAAAAACCATGTACAAGTGTAGTAACCCTGTGTAGAAGATAAAATGAAATAAAAAGTATATCGCTACACAAAGGTATAAAGGGCTGGAAAAGGCCGGGGAGATGTGGCTCTGACTCTGCAGATAGTGGCCACCTAATACATGGGGGATCCAAAATGTGAGTAAAATGCCCTAGCTACTGGTGATGGGTGGAGGTGGGTGTAGTATGTGGTACATCGGGGGTGGTCTCAGTGCCTCCTGAAGGAAGACAACCCAGGGGGTGGTGGTACGCCTATTCTCCATCATGTGGTCGTAGGCAATCTTGATGCGTGAGATATCCTCTTGATATAGTCGTGGTCGACGATATCCGCCCATGCGTGGTCGGTGCCGTGCTCTCTGTGCTCCTGCCTGGTGGAGCGTGAGCCCTATAGATGGACGTCTCTGATGTAGCTCAACTCGCTGAAAGAACTGGGTAATGGTCTCCTGGGTACTCACCCCTGGCTGATGTATGGGCTGTAGTGACCGCTCTCGCCTCTCGTATGCTCCTGTGAGAAAGCGTCCCAAGCGTCTCTTGTCTCCCATAGTCATGCACAGCTGGAATGACTCCTCGATCTGGAACTGTGCTCGTAGGTCTAAGTATGCTGGACATCTGATAACAAAATGCTCCTCGCTCTCTACCTCTGTTTGGCATACTGGGCACCACCTCTCCTCACGGGGGACTCCTCTGGAGCGACCCCTCTCAATCTCGAGCTTATGTGATGAAACCCGGAGCTGCCCAATGACGACTCGTAGGTGGTGGGGAAGGTAGGTCTGCATGTATCTCGGAATCTCGATGAAGCCCGTCCCCGATATATGTAGAAAATGCTCGCGGTAGTAGAGCATTTTCGGTGGGAATGTACCCCTAGGGCTCACCCATGTCCTCTGTATGTATGTATGCCATATCTCCTGACGAATGATCCTATTCCTCTCTTGATGAGAGAGCGAGTAGGTGGGTGCATGAGAGTCGTACTGTAGTGGTGGTAGCCTGTCTATGTCAAAGCCATGGTGGGCAAGCCAGTCTCGTGTCTGTGCATACCATGAGGAGGTGTCGCTTGCTAATGCCATATCACGTGATGCCTCGAAAGCACGATAAGCAATGCGCTCTTTATCCATGCTCGGAAGTTTGTGTAATAGGCATACTGTCTGGAATAGTGCCTCAACTAGCATCGGTGGTGCAGCGAGCTCTGCTCCAATGATATCATGTGGTACTGAAGGCTTGCTGCGGATAAGTCTGGCAATCATGAGGATCTGTGGCCTCTCTAATGCTGTCCATACTGATGTAGCTAATCCTGGTCCCCATATGGCTGCCCCATACATGAGCGCTCGCATAACCAAAGTGTCAAAGAGCCACCCGTTTGTGCGGGGCTCCTGAAAATATGCCTGGTGGCACTGTCTCTCTATCAAAGCTAGTGCTGCGTACCCACGTGTGATGCGGTCACGGGCTGCCTGAGCCATAGAGAAGACCCCTGACGCTGCTGTAAATGTCACCCCCAAGTAAACATATGATCCGACCACCTCGATCTGTCCACCTGCTGCTGTGAACAAACTATGTCTGCGTACCTGTGCTGATGTATGAAAGATCAAGACCTTGGTTTTACCAAGGTTCACATATAACCCTCTGTGTCTCCAAAAGTCATCTAGGCCGTGTAGATGATGCTGATGACCTTCTGCAGACTCTGAAACCAATACAATATCATCAGCGTATAAAAGAATATGGACAGTGGACCCATGTACCTCAATGCCATCTCCCCCCCGCTGCTGTATGAAGTCCACTATTTCATCAATGTAGAGACCAAAGAGGGTGGGTGAGAGAGGGCATCCTTGCTTCACCCCGATAGTGCTAGCAAGTAGATCTGATAAGCCCCCTGGACATCTGACTCTACCAGATACTCTCTCGTAGAAGGCGTAGATCCCCCATAGCATCTCCTCCAGAGCTCCGATGTCAAGTAGTCGTCTGAAGAGTCGATCACTGGGAACAGTGTCAAATGCTTTGCGGAAGTCCACAAAGCAACAATATAATCTTCTCTTCCTCACCCTTGCCTGGTCGATCACGCATCTCAGAGTGAAGATGTGGTCAATGGTAGAGTAATCTCGTTTGAAACCTGCCTTTCCCGGAGCCCTGATGCCCTTCCTCTCAGCGAGAGTACTCAACTCTGTCTCTAGTACCGCCCCATATAACTTGGCCAATATAGGGCCAATCATGATCGTCCGGTATGTAGCTGGATCCATAGTATCACCTCACTTATGAATGGGCACTATGGTGTGCTCAGTCCATGAGTTTGGGAACCCTTCAACCAATGCACGGTTGAAGAGATGGGCAATGAGCGGTGCGAGAGTCGTGCCTCCATAGATGAGGTGCTCTGCCTGTAAACCGAAATGATCATGGGCCCTACCATGCTGCAGCCGGGCAATAGCGCGTCCCACCATAGTGGGTATGAAGAAGTCAGAGGTAGTAGGACGTGAGCTCTGCGGTCTGCGAATGGGAGGCCGGTCTGGGATCTCGTATAGGCTCCGTGCATAGCTATGCCAAGTGCTCGGGTCTCGGATCGGTGTCTGCTATCTCCTCTCTCTTAAATGTCGCCATGCCACTACACTGTCTCGACTCATGTGCAAATGGTAAATATCCCAATACTGTCTCTCCTCCCAATCTCGCCGTTTGCGGCGAGCAATGCTCTGCATGCGACGCTGTGCCCGTGTGTGTGTAATATCTCCTCTATGCTCTAAAATCCGTAGGTGTTTCCGCAGCTCACGACAATCTGCATCATACCAACGGTTCTGGGGCATGGATCCTGTGTGTGGAGGGTGCATATGTGTGTGGTGTGGGAAGCTGCGGAGAGTTGAGTCCTGTAGGATGGAGGTGATATGTGATGTAAGTGTGTCCAAAGGTGAGAATGGATCGAGGGAGAGTAGGCGGGTGTGTAAATGGTGTGCATAAACGTGTGAGAGCTCGTGTGTGAAGTGTATCGTGGTATGTATCTCAGTGGGTGAGGGAGGGTCTAATGGAATCAGAGATGAGAGTGTGAATGTGATAAATGTGTGGTCAGCACCGAGTGGGCGTCCTCCAATACTAAGTGAAGGGATGAGTGAAGCTCCAAAGGTAGTACCCAAAATGTAGTGGACTGTGCTCTCACCTCCCCCGTGAGGGAAGCAAGTAAGTCCGCCTGAACCTGGCCAACGATTCATCCCGTTATATATAACGAGATGATGTCGGCTGCCCAGCTCGAGTAGATGTCTGCCATAGCACCTGACCCGTATCTTCCGATACTCTGCTGGTGCTAATCTCAACCTTGTCTCTGGCCCTCATGAGATGTGGGTGATCCATGTCGTAAGCCTCGCACTGATGCGACTGAGTGCGGCCATTGAAGTCCCCCATAAGGAAGACTTCACCTAGTGTGCTGTAATGTAGTATCTCATCTGAAAGCGATGTGTATGGTGAGTCTCTATCTTGGATCGGTCCCCCTAGATCCTGTCCTGCGTATCGAGATCCACCTGGTGGGAAGTAGCATATATCAATGTAAATCGAGCTCGCCTGTGCTATCTCCATGCGAACCCACATGTATAGTGCCTCCTCATCTCTACCTATAATATGGATCCGGCTCTGTATCTCCTTTCGAAATACGATGGCCACTCCTCCCGATCCTTGTGCTGTACTTTGTCTCGTCGTGGTCCTGAATGCATATTCCCGATGAAAACCTTCAATGCGTGGTAGACCTCTCTCTGGGCTCTCGTGTGTCTCTGTGATGCATGCAAAGTCATGTGATGCGAGGATCTCCTCGACTCTGTCTGGTCGCGTCC
Source organism: Ceratopteris richardii (assembly GCA_020310875.1). Classification (NCBI taxonomy): domain Eukaryota; kingdom Viridiplantae; phylum Streptophyta; class Polypodiopsida; order Polypodiales; family Pteridaceae; genus Ceratopteris; species Ceratopteris richardii. The sequence goes on from CM035410.1 coordinate 162,724,065, forward strand.
AGAGTGACCCGTTGCAGTTCCACACCACTCCTCTGAGTGGTGTCTCCTTGTGTAGTGATGTCTCATAGGCCGCATGGCCCTATTTGATAGGGCGTCCATCTATGAAGACCTTACCATCACGGTAAAAGGCCTTCCTCCCCTCTCGACGTGCCTGGAGTATCTGTGGCATGCAAGCGCGTCGGTGTGCCACCTGCATACGTGTGAGGTCGTCGTCCATGTAGAGGGTGCCGCCGAGTAGTCCACGTAGTACTGATCAACGTCTAAAAAAGGAGGTCTGCGCCGCGAGAGAGAGAGAGAGAGAGAGAGAGAGAGAGAGAGAGAGAGAGAGAGAGAGAGAGAGAGAGAGAGAGAGAGAGAGAGAGAGAGAGAGAGAGAGAGAGAGAGAGAGAGAGAGAGAGAGAGAGAGAGAGAGAGAGAGAGAGAGAGAGAGAGAGAGAGAGAGAGAGAGAGGGAGGGAGGGAGGGAGGGAGGGAGGGAGGGAGGGAGGAGGAGGGGGAGAGAGAGAGAGAGAGAGAGAGAGAGAGAGAGAGAGAGAGAGAGAGAGAGAGAGAGAGAGAGAGAGAGAGAGAGAGAGAGAGAGAGAGAGAGAGAGAGAGAGAGAGAGAGAGAGAGAGAGAGAGAGAGAGAGAGAGAGAGAGAGAGAGAGAGAGAGAGAGAAAGAAAGAAAGAAAGAAAGAAAGAAAGATATATTAACGTCCACGGGAGGCCGAAATCGACCTATGGGACCGATCAGGTACATCAAAACATTACATTCCACTTGGGGGGAAGCCCTCAAGGGGCTATAATAAAAGGGAAAAATCAAAATAAAAATAAAAGGGGGGGGATGTGGCTTCCAAAGCACTCTTATGACTCATAAGAGTTTCAAAATTACATCAATATATATTACAAATGAGGGAGATAGCTGTTTCTTCCTATGTGGTATGGGTATGGAAATCTCTGATAATAGCTTGACCGCCTCTGTATACTGCCCACTTTCCATTCTTCCTGGCTTCTCTGACTTTAGTTAACTCTGCTGGTCGATTTTTAAGTTGGAGTGGGGTGAGTTCATCTGCTATCCATACTTTAGTACCTTGTAGTGACTTTGCTTGCTTCATGACAGCTATCTTATCTGACATGTCAAAATAGCTTACCCTTGCCTGAGTTCCTTTGGGTGTGATGAAGATCGGAGACCCTAGAGAGAGAGAGAGAGAGAGAGAGAGAGAGAGAGAGAGAGAGAGAGAGAGAGAGAGAGAGAGAGAGAGAGAGAGAGAGAGAGAGAGAGAGAGAGAGAGAGAGAGGGAGGGAGGGAGGGAGGGAGGGAGGGAGGGAGGGAGGGAGGGAGGGGGGGGGAGGGGGGGGAGGGGGGGAGGGAGAGGGGGAGAGAGAGAGAGAGAGAGAGAGAGAGAGAGAGAGAGAGAGAGAGAGAGAGAGAGAGAGAGAGAGAGAGAGAGAGAGAGAGAGAGAGAGAGAGAGAGAGAGAGAGAGAGAGAGAGAGAGCTCCATTATCCATTTTCCATACCTTGGTCCTTAACCTATTAGGGTTTAGGCTTATATACATTGAATCATTATGGGTAGAGCTCTTGCATCCGAGTTTCGATCTCATGTGAAGATGACCAACACTAGACCCAATACTTGGCATTGGAAGTATTGTGAAGGGGTTTATGTTGGTAGTGCTTCACGTATCAAACTAGGACTACGAGGTGGGGGCATTGGAAAATGCCACCCTGTGCCTCAAAATGTCTTTGAAGACTTGACTGCAAAGATGCAGATGAGTCAAGGTGTAGGAAGTATGGATTCTCTATCCCATTCCTCAAGTGGACATGAAGATCAAGAACCAGAGAGTCACATTGATCAGTCTTTGCACGTTCCTTAGTATTCAAGTTAAATTGTCTACAGCTAACCATTCAAAGATTGATGGACAAACAGAACGGGTGAATCGAGTCCTAGAACAGTATCTTTGTTGCACCATCAACTATTGTCAAAATGATTGGTTCAAGCTTTTACCCTTTGCAGACTTTGCCTATAAGAACAGTGTTCATACATCTACCAAGTAGACTTCCTTCTTTTGTAAGTTATGGTATTACCATTCAAGGGAGAGAGACGTAGTCCTTCACCACTTATCGAAATTGATGATCATGAAGAATTCAAATCGAGCATGTTCTAGATTCTAGAATATTTTGAGAAAGGTTGGAGTACCTTTAGGTATGAGATTAACGATCGTACTTGCGAACTTGTAGAAAACCTTCAGAGAGCACCAATCAAGGTTCGAGAATTCCGTTAGAGAATTCCAATGAAGCTGAGACCAAGAACATGACTGCTCCTCGTGGAACTCATCGCTTGAGGGGGGGATGATGTCATGGACAAAGGAAGCCATCCTAGACCTCAGATTGGTTCAAAATTTGGAGAAACCAAGGCTTCCGTTGCATCCGGAACATGCCAAAACCCTAAGATCGACTGAGTTCTTTCTTGATTCTAATATCTAGAGGTCATGTTTCGAATTGATGAGATCATCGATGACATCATTAATTTGTAACCGCCATTGATCAACCGCCCTTGAAAACCTAT